>VUQJ01045727.1:17250-34000 GCA_015108635.1 Andinoacara biseriatus
TGTCAGTCCCGTAGAGCATCCTTGGGAAGTGGTTGAAGGGAAATTTGGATGAGCAGCTGGCAAATCTTTAGCAACTGTGTGATACTGTCATGTCAATATGAAGCAAAATCTGTGAGGAATGTTTCCAGCACCTTGTTGAATCTAGGAAGGAAAGAAAAGAGCAGCAGGAATAAAAAGAGGATGAAAGACAACAGATGAGAGTAAAGGCCCATCTGTGTATTTGCTGCTAAGCAGAGACATGAAGCTGGAGTCACAGGTCTGTCAAACAGAGAACTCACTTTCAAATGTGATTGGTCCTCTTTGTTTTCTTCTCAGAGCAGAAATAAGAAAAGAAAAAGAAGAAGAGAGGTTACAACAAGACAAAACACAGAGACATTAAGGTTCCCTTTGTATGTGACAAATGTAGAAATCAATAAATCATTGTGGGCCTTTGACAGGTTGTGGCGAGGAGGGGCCGCTCGTTCCTCATCGACTATTTATGAAACTGCCAGTGCTGTCTCTCTCTCTCTGCTCCTCTCAGAGCATGTGTTGGCTGGCTGGCCGGCTGGTTGCCAAGCAAAAGTACCGTCTGAAATATTAAAATGTTTTTGTGTGCATTTCACACTGGACCTGTGACGCCCACAGAGGGAATAGTTCATGGCTACATGAGGGAAGGAGGAGGAGGAGAGAGTCACAGGTTCCGTGTGTTTATCACAGGCTCGACCACCAAAACTCATTGTGGTATAAAGAAAATCTCCATGTTGCTTCTTGGGATTGGCTCATGCATGTCTCAAAGCATAATGCTGTGTATTATTGTGTATGCATGTATTTCTGTTTCAAATATACATAAATACAGCATGTCACAATATTAAAACCACTGACAAGTGAAGAGAGTAGCGCTTTAAATGCTTTCATGGCAGAAATTCCATACACAGCTAAGCAGGATCATCATGTTTAACCCCCTGGGTTGCACAGTAGTGGAGTGTTAGTACTGTTACTTCTGGTTCGAACCCTGGCTGCGGCCTTCCTGTGTGCGGTGTGTTATCCCTGTACCTGTGTGGGTCAGCCTCCTCCTACAGAGGTCTAGACTTAACAAATGACTAAAACCAGGAAATTTAAAGAAAATACTGATTCCATAAAGAGGAATATAAAATAAGACAATAAAGGCACAGTCATTGTACTAAGAAGAAGCTACATTCAGCTGCATCCTTATTCACTAGGATGGACCACAGCAGGTTTGATTTGGCACATGAACACACGCACATGAATATAAACATACATTTGTTGTAAAACAAATTCATGAATGTCTGTGAAATCAAATAATGAAGCAATGCCTGTGTTCACCCACTGCAGTGGGAAATGTTGGGAGTTGGTTGATAATTTTCTGGTAGTGCAATTAAATCATTGCAGGAGAAGAGGATGCAATAAAATGATGTAATCAAATGTAGATATAATAACTGGATACTGGACAATTGGATACTTGTCATCATAATAAAAACTGCTCATCAGCTAAAAAAAATTTTTTTTCCAAGTGTCTTCCATGAAGGAAACTTCCAGAGTTTTAGGGCTCATAGAGCATGTTCAGTATCAGCCTTCTCAGCTGATATATAGAGCGTGTAGAAGCAAGATTCCTGGCCCGGCCAGCTTGTTTTGTGCCCCCCCCCCCACACACACACACACACACACAGAGTGGGCTTGTCTAAACTTTCACAAAGCTGTTGGACTGAATGAATCACTAATTTATTCATTTTCATTTACTCTGAAAAGTGTAAGATCAGCTGCACTGAGCCACATCACAACCGTCACCTATTGTTATGAACACTGATCATGACTTGGAAACAAAAAAGCAAGCGTTGTTTCCACAGGCTGACTCCCTGATATCAGGTGAGATGTGGGAACATGTTTCCCAGGCCAGCTGAAGGACCTGGAAGAAGACTTAATGAAAACTGAACAAATCAAATTTTGACAAAACAATTTACATATTTGTTTTTCAGAAATTACTTGCTCTTAAGTCCCTGTACACATGAATGGAATGAAATGTTTCAAATCAATGGCCTGCAGCCACTGGACCAAATACTCCAGAGCACCAAATGTCAATTAATCCTCAACTTCTTGCTAAAAAAAAACTTCAGTGGCTGTTGGAAATTATGGAGCCATCTCAGTTTCTTTAATGATTTCATTTAAAGCATTTTTAACTTGTGTAAACTTAGTAGCTACCAGAGATGTAAAGACTGAGAGCCACAAAAAGAAGGAAGGTCAGGAAGCAGTGAGAGACAGGCCAACACGTTTCAATTTTAGTCTAAGAAAATTAAAAATATAGAATAACGCCAGCTGAAATTAACATCCGTGGATAATGATGATGGAGGGCTGAAGCTCCACTTCTCAGAGCTCTGCTGAGTCCCTCTCTAAGCAGGCCATGAATGGGCATTAGTTAATTAATGAATTCATGTTTAGAGTCAAAGAGGTGCTCTCCCAAAGAGTACAGTCTCCCTAACCTGCTGTAATCCAGCTATTACAGACAGATTATCCTGATTATTACATCAGTGCAGATTTACCAGACCAAGAGCTCAAATTACCCAGAGGGGCTGGATGAAAAAATTGTCAGTTTGTACTTTAGGATAATCCCTAAATGAGAGTGATTACCCTAAACCTCCACTGTGGATGTGTTAAACACCGAGCTCCATATATACGCCATTTCATGCTAATTTCTATTTGGAATGTTTTACACTCACTTAATCCTAACAGCTTCTGGAGGCCGTTTAATTTTGAATGGTAACTATAGGTCATAACTAAAACAATGTGCCAGACTGCTCATTCTGTGGGCAAAACCCTGTTGATTATTTGGGGCTGTACAATATGAGATTTCCACTAAATGATTATTGTGACCAAAAGAAATCCCTTTAATGAGAGCATTTCAATATCTATAGAAAACTGAAACAAAGAGCAATAATTGCTAATTGTGTGATTTGTTTCTTTTTTGGAAAGTGATGGGAATTACACTCAAAATTTAAAGAAGTAAAGAGACTCTGAACCCATAACTGTGCAATAATAATATATTTATTATTATGAATAAGAATAAGAATAAGAATAAGAATAGGAATAGGAATAGGAATAGGAATAGGAATAAGAATAAGAATAAGAATAATTGAAATCAATATTTCATTTTCAAATATGCCAGCTATTATGTATGTGTGCATATTAGCAATACACATGCACTGTCTGAAATCAGTGTCGACGTTCTGCGATTTGAAATGTACCAGGCCAAACCGTTAGACTGATTGATGTTTAGAGTGACAGAAAACTTTCAAATGATTCACATGACTTTCAAAAAGCTTTCACAGAACCTGAGATACAACCTGAGATATAAGCATGTAAAACAGACCATTAGTGTGTTGCAGTGATTAAGATTAAACCCAGTGTTCTGTACTTTATTCACATGAAGCCTGTCCAGCTTTAGGATGACCTCAGAGTCACATGAACTATACCTCCAAATCACTTGACATCAACAATAGCCTTCAACGATGCTCAACAATGCTCAACAATGCTCAACAATGCTCGTGTGTGAACGGGAGCAAATAAGCAGTGATATTCCTGGAAGCCTGAAATCTGAAGATGGCATCTGCATACTGACTCCTACAGTGTTGCAACATGTCAGTGCTCAGTCTCACCTGCTTCTCTCACTCTAAACTAAGTCTGAGCCGCAGCTTTAAAGCTACACAAAGCTTTTAATAAAACATTTTTGTTTCTTACTTCTGTGATATGTAGTGAGTCTGCATTCATAGTAAGTGTGCACCTGTGAAGCCTGATGTGTGCAGAGAGAGAGCAAAAAGTAGATGAGGCACTTTGAGAGCTTGCGGCAATGCTGAGATTTAAACTCATTCTGTCTACGGCTCCATCAGATAACGAGCTGAATCAGCACGCACTCTGGATATGCACAGAGTGGGACTCACACACACACACGCACGCAAAGTTAAAGTGAGCATGCATCAGGCATTCACAGAGATACAGGAGGAAAAGACAAAGTCTGACACTGGATGTTCTCATGATCAGGGGTCTTTTCACTTCTTCATCCCTCCACTGTTTCTCTTTCCTCAAAGTAACTCTCTTGTGGTGTCTCAAGGGTCACAGGATAATCAAAGGGAACTAAATTGGTGTGTATATCCTTGGTATCTAATGTTTACTGCATTTCCTTCCTCTCAAAACATTTGCAAAGCCAGATTTAAGAATAATGGAACCACTGTAGTCTTTACAATGATTTCTCCTCCTCCTTATCTTCCTCGTCCTTTACATTGAAGAAGCATTGCTGGATTAAATTGCTTGGCTACTTTAAGCTCATCATGTGTGTGTACACCATAAACTGTATATAAAAAATGGATGTAGCTTCCAGGTCTGAAGCTGAATGTGGAAAAGCCTTGAACCTGAGTAATGTCTACTGGCCAGTAGGGGACCTTTCGCTCCCTCACGCTGGGACTTCTGTAAACACTTTCCTGATGAGTTTCTGCTCTCATTTGTTTGTTTCATGACCTGATTACAACATGAAGTTCACTTTGTAAACAATCATTTACGCACTGTGGTAGCAGGATGTGCTTTATTGTGACTGAGAAGTGGTTTCTCAATCAGATCAAACACTAAGACAGCAACTCGAGACTTCTCAAGAAAACTCCACTAACCAATAGGTGCTGTCATGGAGGTTATGTCCATCTTTTATATACAGCATTTGGTGTGTTCTCGCTAACCCGTAGAACAGCTGGTGGAAAGCTTTACTCTGCACTTTTAAAAATTTTAAATATGAAAGGTTTCTGCCTCAAAATGATTCTCAGGACTATTTTCAATAAGATTTCCTTTACTCACAGTTTATTAGTTGTTTCAAGTGGCTTAATTAGCAGGTAATAAGCACTTTAATGTTATAGATAAGTTACAAGCCAATTACAGGAACACGTCATTTTGTCTCATTAGATGATATTTATGCTCCACCTACATAGCAGCATTGATGATATATGAGAGTGGATAATATTCTAATTACATACACTATACTTGCTAACCAGTGTTCTTTCCTAATTTATGATGCCCCATATGCAGTCAGCTTATGGGGAAAATACCATCTAAGATCATCTTCAGATTCATTTATAATCAGAAAGTGAAATGTTGTGATTAAAACTTTGTTCCTGGAAATGCTGATGTAGTAAAAATTGATTTGATAACTTTCCAAGGTCCAAAATACATTTTTATTTTTATTTTTATTATTATATCTGACCTGATTAAAAGGTTCAGATTAAGAACCACAGTCTAATATTTTCCACCTTCCATAAAAACCTTCCTCTTCCACCACTGCTCCTCATCCTCCCTCCTTCTTTTCCTCTTTCTCTTCCAGGCTTGTTTCAGGCTCTGTGTGGGATCACTTTCACAGCCCTGCTGTCAGTGCTAACCACACCTTGACCCTGCTGGCCCCTCTTATATCCTCTGCCTTATCTCTCCCAACCCGCCACAGCACCTCAGCCCTCACCACATACTCCGCTGCTACCTTCTCCCTGTGGAGGAGGAGGAGGAGGAGGAGAAGGTGGAGGATGAGGAAGGAGACGGTCAGTGACGCACTCAGCTACAGGCCTGTCCCTGTTCATTTCAGGTTAGCCCATCTGCAGTTGCACCAGCCAAAGTGACAGCTGTCAGCGCCACTGAGTGTGCTCCACATGCTCACCCTCCATCCGTCCTTGGAGCTCAGCCAGGACGAAGGAAAGGAAAGGAAAGTGAAAACCATCTTAGTAGAAGCTTGGAAGTTAATTTCTTTTATAATAACCAGCAGGTGTGTAACTGAACTTGGTGTTTGGTCTGTTTTCGCATCCATTGTGACCTGCTGGTCGTCTTTGGCCTCTTACGTGGCCTCGGAGCTGCGCTGGGTTAATGTGCGAGCAGCGCCGCCTGCTGGCTGGAAGCGCACCAGCCCGCCGCAATTTTGTCTGTGCTGTCGGCGCTCTTCCGAACATCATCGCAGCGCTCTATGTGAAGTGTGAAGGCACGGAGAGAGGACAGAGCAAGTATTTGAAGGAGACAGACAAACCAGGAATGTGAGCATGGCTTTGGTTTGGTTTGTGCATGTTTACGTGTCTCTTATTTGATTCGCATGAGCTGCAAAACTGCTGCAAAGGTGACTTTGAAAGGCAATCGGAGCAGGGAATAGAAAAGAAACTTATTTGCGTTATATTGCTAATGTGGATGCAGGTAATATAAGATAGGTTTATTATAACAGCATACACAAAACGTAATATTTGCATCATTTTTGAAGAACTAAAGCTTTCTTTATCTCTTTGTTTGCTTCTTTTCTCCTGACCTAATGTGCTGAAATAATTCTTCAAGATTTGTTTGTGTAATTTATATAATTATTATTTGTTTGTTTGTTTTTTGTTTTGTTTTGTTTTTTACAATTTCTTGCACATATTACTTAGTTTCACTTCACTGGATGCTCACCATGTTATTTCAGATGACTTTTATGTTTCACTTTCAGAGCAAAGTAAATGGATAGTGTGTATCTAAGCTTAGATAAGTCAGTGAATGACAACAGCAGCATAGAAACAAAAAAGAGGCTCGACTTAACTTGATAAAATGTTGCACCATTAAAATATATTTTTATCCTCCCGTGTCTCCGGTTCTCTGAAAATCAGTCAGGGCTATAAAAATTCAACATAAAACACGGGTGCTAAGCTCCAAGAGTGAGTACATTGTTTCCTGTCCTTGGATGTGACTTAAGGTTGTACAGATTGTGTGCTTGCAGAGGTCAGGGGTGAAGGTAATGATCTCATGAAGACCCCAAAAAACAGCTGTTGTTACATTCTCGTTACAACCGGCACAACTGAGTGATGCCTGCCACGAGGTGCTCTAATAACTGTGTACATGAATAAATAACACACACACACACATACAGGTACAGAGCTATCGGCTGAGCAGGAGCAGAGCGGGTGTCTTGATTCCTAGACAGACACACTCATGCACTTTTAATGGGATCCCTCTCTAAAACCATGGGATTCCTTAGCCAACTCCAACCCATTTTCACCGTGTGTATGTGAGAGTGCTTAACCATGTGTGTGTGTATGTGTGTGTATGTGTGTATGTGCAGGAGGTGTGGATAGGGGTCATCCCCCGGCCCAGGGGTGCGATTTCAACTTTCCAGAGGGAGGGTAAGTGAGTGGTCCCAAGACCCTGAAAACCCCAAGGCTTGAAATGAAACCTCATCGCACATGTTGTGCACTCAGCCCGACGCATGAGAGTGAACATGAACATATCACAAATATAATGTGCACCTGGATCATTTTTAATAATATATGGGGAAAAAATAATCATCCAATTTGCTGACCACTTTTTTTTTGGTGGCCCTAAATTTAATTTACATCTTCTTACGTATAGGAAAGTCTGACTGAGTAACATGTTCAGTGTATTTTTTCACACTTCTGCAGAGGTTAAACAGGGCAATGCATTCAAAGACTATTTCTTAATATGTCTGCATCTTTCCATCAAACAGTAATACTGCCCATTTCTTGTGCAAAATTTTTAAGCCTGGATTATCAACTGGGTAAAAGCACTAAAAGCAGGAGTTGTACTTCATATCTGTGGGGATTAAACGGTTTGATGGATCACAAATTAATCAGAAACTGGAACAGCTGGATCAGAATATCAACTATGCCAGATCCTCCATCTCATTGCCTCCCTGTTAGGAGCATAACAGAATTATTATTATTGTCAGGCAACTGCTCAACACATTTCAGTGAATGAGGGGATGAACAGCGGAAGAGTGCAACCTCAGAAGTGGGGCGCTAATATGACCTGTAAAGCTGTGTGAATTCCCAAATAAGTGACAGCAAATTACTCTTCTACAATTTAGCTCTGAGTCTAAAAGTGTTTCTTTTCTGAACTGGCGCCATTTTAATCAGATTCACATTTAAAATTCAGCAGCTTCACTGAGACACTAAATACAATATTGGAGAGTGAACTAACATCTATGTGATTCAAATGTCTGAAGTTTTTAGAGAGTTTGTTGGAGGGGAAAAAATCATGATCTTACATATCTGTACACACTCGGGGGGATGTTTTAACCCAGTTGCTGTTATTTACTCTGATTCTTTTTTTTTCATGTCTCATTTTAAGTCTTTATATCCTTTTATGTCATAGTTACTGCTATATATAGTCTATTTAATATGCTTTTTCAAAAGGCTGCATATTTGATTTTTGTAAAATTATTGGCTTTATTTTATTTTATCTATGCATTTAAAAAACACTCAGATGCACTTTTGTTTTTCTTGTCTTGTTTGATTGGGGGGGGGTGTCTGTGGTTCAGGAGGTGCAGCAGGTCATCTGCGAATCTGCAGGTATGAAACACTTCGAGTGCTCAAGCAGAAAAGCGTTAAATAAGAACCGTCCATTTACCATTTGTAATGAGTAAACAGCATTTTGCTATAAAATAAAAACCCTGTTATTGTGTTTTTACATGAATTAACTAACTATTAAATAGCTGCATTTTATTAATAATCTATTTTGTAAAGACCAAACCCCTCACGAGCTGCTGACATCACTCATGTCATTTGCATTTTTTTTTCAGTTAACCCATTAATACATTTATAAAATGTGACAAAATAAATCTTGATTATGGAAATATTGAAGGCAGAAGTCCAGCAAACACCTTCTCTGTGTGTTTGTACAGCCACCAGCCAAACTCGGTACAAATTTTTGTTTTATAGTATTTAAAATGTGATTAAAACAATCAGTTCTATTTTTGCAAAACTTTATCATATTTCATATTTCAAAGCTTTTCCTTCTCTGCTCCCAGTCGAGTGAAGTCTCTTTTGTTCCTGGAGTGAAAAAGGAGATCAGATAATCCTGTTTATTATGACGATTCTTTCATGGCCCAAAACAAACAAACAAACAAACAAACAAACAAATTTTTTAAAAAGATGTTGGCCCTGTGAAAGGCCGGTAACCTGTTCAGACTCTCGCCCTATGGTAGCTGGTATTATTATTTTTTTCTTCTGAATTTAGACCAAATAATCCCACTTGGAGATTTTTACACACCTATTGTTCAGAAGCTTAAAAACACTGCATTTTGTGTGTGTGTGTGTGTGTGTGTGTGTGTGTGTGTGTGTGTGTGTGTCTGTGTGTGTTTGATTTTGTGATTTTGTGAAATACTTTGGGAGGTTGAATAAAAAATGAAATGATAGAGCAGCTGTTCCATATTTATTACATAGAAGGCACTTAAAGGTGGAACTCTGCGGAAGAAATCTGTGCATGCTGTTGTGTTACATGTCTGAGCACGCAGGAGCAGTGTACCAAATGTTTGTGGTTTTTGCTTTTTCTTTCTTTATTTATTCATTTATTTATTTGTTCTCTGGTGAGCGGGATTACCTCTGAATTATGGAACAGTCCCCTTTCTCTCCTTAAGTAAAAAATAACATCTGTCCGGCAAATGGAGAGCTTAGTGTTTCTCTATAATTAATGGTAAAAGCCTCCAGAGCCGCACATAAAATATACATCTTCCATGCAGGACCCCCATAACAAAGAGAGCAAGAGAGACCAAGAGAGGAGGAGGAGGAGGCAGAGGAGGAGGAGTAGGAGAGCAGCAGGTCAGTGAGAAAGGAGGAAGTGCCACTCTGTGCCTGACAGCACACAGAATGAAGATATTTATTCACAGACCTAAAAAAATTAAGTCAAGATTGAAGTGCCAAAAACTGCTGTTTCTCCAAGAACTTCTTTTTTGCTCTCATTGCTCTAAAGGCCTTTGAATAACAGCACAGTCCTTAAATAGAGAGCAATAAAACCTTTTAGGCTGCTTGCTGACCTAATATGAACTATAACACATGCATCTAACCCTGCTTATCTTTTTGCTTTATGTTTTTAGATTTCTTTTTTATTTGTTTCTCACAGTTTAACACCAAGAGTTGCAGTTGGATTAATAAAGCAAAAAAAAAAAATTCTTATATGTAATTAGTTATGTACCAGTGGCAACCAGTGCTTGCTCAGTGAATTACCAAAAAAAACAAAACAAAAAAACATTTATTTAAACATATCAAAGTCAAAGAAATCTCTTTCCTTACATCACAAACAATGTTCCGTCTCATAAAACGTCCCAGGCTGGCTCTTTGCATAAATCCTATTAACACCTTGTGGCCACAGTTGGCTATTGTCACTGGAAGCTAACTTGACTCTACTTGACTACGAGCCACTGGAATCAATAGTTTTTGTCATTTTCATGGGTGGGTCCGTGTTCCATTAACAAAGGCTGGGGTTGGGCAAACTGAGAGCTCAGCAGCTTTTTCTGGATGTTTGTGCATGCACATTGTGGATAAACCTGTGGTCTTTGATGGAAACTGATATGGGATCTGCATGCTAAACAAGCTGCTCCTGGCTCTGGTTTCACTGCTCTGAGATCAGTTACAGTTTGCACATTGTTGTATCCAGCAGATATGTGTGAAAACAGAACAAATAACCAAGCAGGGGAGCGAGTGGGCCTTTCTACAACCGTGATTCCTGCACCCTGCACAGGGTGGGGGTTAGCTGTTGCAGCTTTTCACAAGTTTTTTTGGTTTGTGTTTTCATTTTACTTTTTGTTTTGCTTTTATTTTTTCTTGTGTTGTTTTTGTATGCGTTTACTTGCAGGTGCACCACTTGATGATGTCTTTTTTCATATTTTCTGCCTTTTTTTCTTTTCTGCCTTTTTTTTCCCCTCTTCCTGCCTGCCAGCTCTGGTAACGATGTATTGCAAATGTACACAAATGAATAATAATAAAAATAAACACATAAATAAAAGAAAAAGAAAACCAATGACAAGAGCAGCCTATAGAGAGTTTATAAAGCTCACCTTGGAAAATCAAATGTGTTTGGCAGTGCAGTGCATTCAGATCATGATTCTGATTGCAAAACCTGGCTGACAGGAGAGGTTATTAAAAAAAAAAAAAAAACGAAAACATGGTAACGTATCATCTTAACAGATGTTTTCTATCACTAATCACCTTGGCCAACATGTATGATGTAGAGGAGTTTAATATGAGGAAGCTTTTAATAACTTCAACACATCAGTGAGGAAAACATTAATGATGGGTGGTTTAACCAGATGTTTTGCTAATACAGCACCTTCAGTTTTCGTTAAGATTTTGAATCCCATTGTAGATATTAACAGTTAACTATTTAATTCTGCTGATTTGTTGTTATTAATGCATTTTAATGCAGGCCTGTTTTTCTGAAATAATTAAAAGCCACTTCTATATATGAGATGTATGATCATCACAGGACAGCTATGCTACAAACATGTGATTTTATACAACATGATGCATTCTGTAGATTAAAATGAATATACAGTATTTAAAATTATCTTAACCTTAAACATGTGCAGCAGTAATATTAATCCATTTAATACTCATTGGAAATATTTTTCTGCTAAATAAGAACTTTTGGTTTTGATGCACATGAAATCAAACATACAGATGAAATGGTTTTATATGTTGAGGACTTTGTTTAGTGTTATGGTGCTGCTTTTACTAAAGGAACACTTCTAAAAAGTTCCTCCAGCACCTGTCCACTAATCGTAAATATTTTAATGATAACTATAAAGGTGATAATACTATACTACTAATAATATTGTATTGTTCTTTAGGTGAAGATTTCCATGCAGAATGCAGCAAGATGCATGAAGCTGTCAGCATACATAAAAGAATGAAAGACAATACAAATTCATTAAATATTGTGTGGCCGACAGTGGAGAAAATTCATTTTTCTTCTCTTGAAGGAGGTGGTGACCATTGTCTCTGCTTCTTGGCTTTCTGTAAAGCCACAGCAAGCCAGTGGTATATGCTAAGCACACTTCTTCCAACGCTGAACAGATATACTGATTTCTTATTTTTATTATAATTTTTTTCAGCGTGTTGTGTCATGTCATGCAGTTTGCCCTTAAAAGAACTCAAGCACCAGTCAACAGAAACTTGTGCTGCAGCCAAAACATTCTTCAAAATTCATCATCTCTGATTTGGAATCAGCTCACATTCTTATCAGTGTTTTCTGTTATGCAGCAGCTGCTGCATATGCACACATGACCACACACACACAAACACACATACATACACACACCATAATCATCTGCTGGGGCCCAGATGCACCATGAACTGCTCCCAACTGCTTTGTTTATTGATTACCGAAAATTGAAAAATAATTGGCTGTGGAAGGTAAACACAGAAGCACTCAGACAGTCATCAGAGAAACAGACACATCTCATTCAATTTACAGCCAGCATGTCTTTCAGTGTGTGCGCATGCGCGCACGCGCACTCACACACACACACACACACACACACACACACACACACACACACACACACAAAATAAATATTGTCAAATATTGTCACCCTCTTAAAATAATGGTGTAAGTAACTTTTTAATAAAAGTTTTATTTTTGCGAAACTCATATTTCCAATGTTTGGTTTAGTTTTTTGTCTTTTCCTGAAACCTGAAAAAATTACTTTGGCCATTATTTTAAGAGGTTGACGGTATGAGGAATAGAAGAGAGTCTGAGCTGTAAGTGGGTATTAGAGTATTAGGTAGCTGTTAGTCCTCTGTAAGTCAGGGTAAGACAGGAGGCTGTTTGGATGCGCGGTGAAAACATTGAAGGAGGTTTTAGGGAAAGTAAACAGTGACCTCTACAGGTCACAGTGTGTCAGAACAATACTCAACCAAATGCCCCAGATTTAAAGCTGCCCATCGTTCACGTCTGTTGTTTGATACGTGCAGAAATGCCGAGAAAAACGCTCCAGTTTTTAGGAGAATGTTTGTAACATCAGCATGTTCAGGTGTCCACATACTTGTGAGAACATTAGCCGGTCAGGACAAGGAAGCTGCTTCATGATCACAGCACAGCAAGCAAGATTTGTGTTTCTTATTGTTAAACTGTTATATATTGGAAGGTGTATTTTAAAGGATTGTGTATAGTAAAGTATTGATTTGCCATTTATTTTCCCCTAATTTTATTTTATCTGAACATTTTATTAACATTAAGATGCCATTTAGTTTTTCAGATTTTGTCAATTTTTATTGCAATAAGGAACTTTTTAATATTATATTACAACAAAATATATTATCTTGGTTTAAAATGGATAGTCGAAGCACAAACATATTTAAATAATTCGGTACTTCAATTGCTTGCGTTTCAACGGAACAAATAATGTTTAAACTCCTCGCCGGAGCATTATAGATGTGGGACGGGAACGATGAAAAGATGGCGGCGGCTGTGGTACAAATGTCGTGTTTGTACCGGGGGATGTTAGCGGTCAGGGCCACTGGCATCAGGACGCTGATTCCTGGGCTGGTCCCGGTCCAGTTCCGAGCCTTTTCAGTGCGGAAGGAGCCTGAGCTGGAGGAGAATCCGTACTTTAGCAAGTACCAGGAGAAGATCCAGAAGCTGCGCAGGTCAGCGCCTGTTAGAGACGCGTCCGAAACCCCGTTACAAAGTCACAGGTTTTTAAAAAGAATTTAGTCGTTCACAATTTTGCTTCAACGCTCAGGGACACGGAGCAACTCCGTAGTAGTGTGGCACCCTACTGCAAAATTCTGCTAATATCTTTTATTGATATTAATTATGAAATTGTTAATGTATCATTCTTAAACTACAACCCTTTGGCTTCAAGTCATACCAGGTACAACTAGCAGTGAAATGCTTTGACGACTACCCTTACACAATAGCACTGAGCTAAAATTAAAGTAGAATAATTAACAAATTATAGTCAAAATATAATATGAAATGTAACAAAATATGTACACTAAAATTTGTGTAGAATATATACACAAACTGTATGAGATATATACTCAGGCAGGGTATGTTGTGGGAGGGGGTGAAGGGTGCATAGTTCAGTATCCAGAAATTTGTGGAAATGCAAAGAAAGCCTGCATTCTACTATTCACTTTTTTGGTTGATTTTGTTATTTTTATAACAAAATAGAATATGTGAGTACTAGTCTTAACTGTTACCTTTGACTGATCGATCAGTTGTTTTTAATGTGACGTTTGCAACAAACGTTCCCAGAGATAAAAATAACTGATAAAATGATAATGATAGACTCATTGTAGAATTGTGATATTAAACACTGAAAACTGTTTTCTTGAGTTTACGCTGACTTGGAATCTTTTTTAGGGCCAAACCGCAGGAGTACGAGGCCCGACTGGAGAAACGGCATGAAGCCAAGAAGGAAATGCTCGGACACTCGAAGCAGGCAGAGTTCGTCAGATTTATGGAGCAGCAGGTGGAGTATCAGCTGGGCTCAGAACTGACCAAAATGATGAGGCCTGGAAGGCCCAAGATAAAAGACAAAACACAGTTTCTAAAAAGTCCCACTTGTTAGAAACTACTTTTATTCAGATGTGTATATTTGTGGAATTGTGATTTAGTTGTGAAATAAATGGCATTGAGTTGCACTGGGGTGCCCTGGTTGAATTTGGAGAATTTAAATTTCTCTCATTCCTTTTTTTTCTGTGGGAATCTTTGCAGCTGGAAAAAAGAGACAAGATGGCAGCTGGTGACGGAACATCAGGAGGTTTTACTAAGAACAAGGTGAGCTGAAGAGAGGAGCAGTTTAGGCGTCAGTTACACAGGCCTAGTTTGGAAAAGCCTGGCAACCTGCTGGCAACTTTTCCTAGGGAAGTAGTTTGCATGGAAGACAGCAACTTGTCTAAACATTCGCTGAGCACAAGGGAAACTTGAATAAGTGCAACACAAACCAGACACTGAGAATGTTTGCCTTCAACGTAAAAGTTGTGGCTCACTCCTACAACCAGCTCATTTCAAAAGCTGCAGATTTTACTTTGAAGGGGAATGGTCTCTGTTTCCAGTTTGGATTACACTTTTCACTTTAAGTGCTTCCTTTATTACCTCATAGGACACACTGACACCATCCTTTATGAAAGGAGAGGAAAATATGTGTCCCATAATTCATAGCGTGGGACCATCATGAAAATTATCAACAAAACTGACAAAGTGGCACAAATTATGTAAATTAAAATAGCGTTTTCCTGAATTGACCTTTCAACAACAGGCTGTTAAACGTACACATCTGAACTCTGAACATCACACTGCTGGAAGAAAATCTCCTCCTTGTTCAGATGTTGTCTTACATAAACATAAATTTATGCAAGCTCTCTAAATCAAGATTAGGATCTATATTAATTTATCAAGGTGTTTTTACTTTGGGTCAGCTGGTATAAGTAATGGATGGAGGGAATTTTAATTGAGCCACAGAAATCCTAAACAATGAGTTGGAGATAAGTTACACGGGATCATCTTTGCAGCAGAAACATAAGAAAATAAGATGTATTTAATTTTATTGGCTGTAGGGCAGATTTACCATGTGGGGCAAATTATTGTGATGCCACAGCCGCAGTGTAATCTACTAACAGTTCAATGTAATTTATATAAAAAGACCCTGCTGGTTAACTTCAGGAGCTAGCATCTCAACCTTCAACCTTTGTGAAGAAGTGATATTTTTCACAAGTTGTTTTCATTCATATGACCTGCGTAAATCAACAGGTTGAGAATGCTCTGGAGTGAAGTAAGATGTTTTGTAGTCCATTGTCTGCACATTGTAGTTTCCACACAGCAGATATCCAGCGTCACACCATTTAGGAGAATAGTGTGAGGTCATTTGGATTCTCAGTGCGCTGCTCTTCTCTTTTTCTAAGTCCCAATTAATCCTTCTTATCACCTTTCCTTGACCCTGAGAGATTCATTGAGATCAAGAAAAAGAGTTGTTGTTTTTTTTTTTTTTTTACACGTGCTACCACGTACAGGTGTTTGCAGATAAGTCGGTGTCTTCCTTGCAAGTTCCAAGTGACTGCAGCAACCAGCTAGCAGCTAAAGCAATTGCAAGGTGGTTTTCAGTCACTTTTTCCTAGTCTGTTGCTGTCTGTGTCTGACTGTGATGTGTTTTCTTTAGACTCTGGGCTCCATCCTCAACTTGGAGATGATCAGGGACAAGACAGGCGAGGAGATTGCAGAGGTGAGTGTGTGGGTATTGGTCTGCGCACATCAGCCTCACATTTACTTTTCAAAAACCTTTTGAAACTGTGTGTTTGTGTGTGTGTGTGTGTGTGTGTGTGTGTGTGTGTGTTTTCTTGCTTTTCTGTTTTTCTCACAGCTCTGGATGAAGTATTATTCCACCAAGGATACGATCAGTGCTGTCATCCCAGTGAGTTTAACACTTGTTATATTTTTATTTCCTTTATTTTTTATTTTGATATCATTAACAAAATAACGGTCGTGTTTGGTGGCTAATTTTTTTTTTTGTCTGTTAGCTTTTTAGTATAGACAAAGAGTGTTTTTAAACACCTGATGTGACACTACATGCTCGTTGGATTGACAGCTCATTACATCAGCGGGATTACATCAGTGATCGGCTCTGAGCCCATTCAAAGCAATGGACAGTGCATAGGAGAAGCAGAAGAGAGTGTAGTGGGTGGAGACGAGTGTCAGGGCTGATTTGTTGCCCTGACAACAAATCAGGGCACGCAGCCTGGCTACTCCAGGCTGCAGGTCAATGTATCCTTGAGCAAGATACTTAACCCCAAGTCCGACGCAAGCGTTGGAGTATGAATGTGTGAATGTTAGATTAAAAAGCACTTAGCTTAATTACACAAGGAAGTGTGTGAATGGGGTAAATGTAAATGTGTTGTGTAAGCGCTTTAAGTGCTCAGGAAGAGTAGAAAAGCGCTATATAAGAACTAGACCATTTACCATTTGTGATAGAAAGATATGACCAAAG
>VUQJ01045727.1:36161-49016 GCA_015108635.1 Andinoacara biseriatus
ATTTAGGAAAAAATAACTTAAAGAAGCAGAAATAGCGTCTCGAAATTTGCTCCACATCTTGTGTGTTATCAATTTCCCCCCCAAAAAAATCATGTTAAGTGAGCAGTTCTGTAATAAATAAATCTTACTGCATCCTTCATATCAGACTGTGAGGTGAGCAGGAGGACATTACATGCCTGTATCTGACCAAAAAAGCCCATATGAAATGTAATGATATGTATTCAGAGGCCAAAGTGGAACTTGGTAGGTTGGGAACCTTTGTTTCTGGTGCAGCATGTAAAAATGACTCAAAGGATGGTAAATGGATTGGATCTTGTACAGTGCTTTCCTACTCTACGTTGAGCACAGAGAGCTTTATACAACATGCCTGATTCACCCATTTACACACAGTCATACAAGGACTTATTTCTATGCCTAAGTGCTTTCTATCTAACGTTCGCACACATTCACACTCACGTCTGACTCTCTGGGGCATTTACGCTTTGGCTGTTGGGGCCTCCCTGTTCTTTAGGGTGTGTTTTGAGGCACATACACACACACACACACACACAGCAAGATTGCATGTTTGTGTGTCAATTTTTTTTAAAGTTCTTTTTAAGGTGCTGTTTTGTTTTTTGTTTTTTTTGTTTTGGGGTTTTTTTAGTTTTACAGATGCAGTATTTGGTGACCTGTTGTACTTTTTCTCCTATTTTTCCCCATTTCCCCCTGCTCTTCTTTTTTTTTCATCTTGTCCAAAATGTCTTGGTATGCTGAAGCATTAAGAGTTCCTTTCACTGGAACTAAGGGGCTAAGCCCAAATCCTAAAAAAATCAATCCCACCCCATGCCAAATGGAAACCCATTCCATGAAGCTCTCTGTGCACTGTTCTTGAACTAATCTGAAGGCCACGAAGTATGGAGGTCTGTAGTTATTGACTGCAGAAAGTCGGTGACCTCTGAACACTCTGTGCTTCAGTGTCCACTGACCCCGTCCTGTCATTTTATGTGGTCTACACCTTCATGGCGGAGTCGCTGTTATTCCCAATCAGTTCTGCTTTGTTGTAATACCACTAACGGTTGACTGTGGAATATTAAGTAGCAAGGAAACTTGTTGCACAGGTGGAACCGCAATAGAATTCTCTGAGCTCCTGAGAGCAACTCGTTTCACAAATGTTTGTAGAAGCAGTGTGCATGCCTAGGTTTATACACCTGTGACCATGGAAGTGATAACATCTGAATTCAGTGATTTGAATGGGTGAGTGAGT
The DNA here is from genome assembly GCA_015108635.1 of Andinoacara biseriatus. Classification (NCBI taxonomy): domain Eukaryota; kingdom Metazoa; phylum Chordata; class Actinopteri; order Cichliformes; family Cichlidae; genus Andinoacara; species Andinoacara biseriatus. Next base: position 37,405 of record VUQJ01045727.1, read on the forward strand.
AATATAGTGTATGATGAGGACAAGTAAGATTTCAAGTTTATCAAATTAAAAAATGTCTTGCTGAAAACAATGTTTGATCTGCTCCTTATTGCAATCACATTTTGTTATGCAAATGTTCATTTCCTTTGTGTGTATTGGAAAAATACAAAAAGAAAAAAAAAGCCAAAATTTATATAATTTCATGCTAAACTCCAAAAATGTTCAGCACAGAATTGTTTGCACATTTTCAAAATTCTGGGTAAAAAACTTTGTTTCAAGCATTTGATGCTCGTATAAACTCACCTGGGACAAGTAACAGGTGTGGGCAATATAAAAAAATCACACCTGAAACCAGATAAAAAGGAGAGAAGTTGACTCAGTCTTTGCATTTTGTGTGTGTGCCACACTAAACATGGAGAACAGAAAGAGGAGAAGAAAACTAAGTACTTGAGAACCAAAATTGTGGGAAAAAAATCAACAATCTCAAGTTTACAAATCCATCTCCAGAGTTCTTGATGTTTCTTTGGCATCAGTGGCATCCTGTTACAGTACCATGCTCAAATTCAGTGAGATCTTGAGAATGATTTATTCTTCTACATCTGTGGCAATGAGACAAAATGCCTGAAACCAGTAATACGTTTGTCCATTGTGTAGTGCAGATGAATTTATAGAGAGCAAAAGAATCTGTAAATGATTCTAAAGCATCATCGTGCACTGCTGCACCTATTACAGTAAATGCAATAAGAATATCAGTGGTTCATTGTTCATTTTAATTGTATTTATACACAAAAAGGTACTGCGCAAATCCCCAAATACAGTATTAGGGATGTCACATATTCAGGAAAAAAACACAAAGAATTTATTTCTCTTTACCACAGTCAATGCTCAACATTTATTCAAATACACACAAACACATGCACATGTCCACACACAATGTAACAAAAGCCAGAGATGTTGTTATAACAAAAAAGGTACCTGGGTATTATCACAATTTGAAAATGACATTATTATTTTTAAATGTCATAAACCGTAAAAATACTATTTTGGTAGTTACGGAAGTCAACAAACAAACTATGTAATTGCAAAATAATGCAGGGTATCTGCAGGTTTCAACACATTAAATTTAGACTGGGAGTTGTAACACAACTATGAAGCCGATTTAAGACTTATTTGACAGCCATACAAAAAAGTACTGGAATGGGAAAAAAAAGAAGTCTCACAATTACTTATTTTTAACAGACTTTCTATTAAAATACTAAATGTTTCTCAAACCGGATCATACTTAAGCAGTACTTCACTAGCAAAGGACCCCAACTCCAAATGAAACTAGGCCAGAGGCTGCGATTTGGGGAAGGCCTCATCAAGGACATGAATGAAAATTTAGAAAAGCAGGTTGGAACTGGAATGATGAAATGAGCCGAGGTTCTAAATTTAGCCACATTTCATCGAATGTGGCTAAGTTGAGTTTGGGACTGGAAGATGGAAGAAGGTCCCTGCCTGGTAATACACTGACCTCGCTGAAATTGAAATCAGGTGCCAGATGAGGCCCACAGAGTGCAACAACAATGCAGAACCTTTTAAACAGACATTTGCTTGGGCCTAATGCAGCCCTAAAGAAAGAACTGACATTCTGGTGCAAAAGATGAACCAAGAGCTCAATAGAGCACTTTCATTTGCACCAGTTTCTTAAAGTGCCTGAACTGAGGAGAATTTCACAAGTCTATGACCCATTCACCTCGACAGTGAACGCCACAGATCAGCTGAAATCCCATCTGCTGCAACACTTTTTTTAACGTCATTGCTGTTTTATCGGGACTTAACGGAGCCCAGGAGAATGCTCAGCTGTGGGGGTGAAATAAGATTTAGCAACTATGTGCCAGAAGTACAAGCAGGCTAAATTAACAAGTAGGACAGAAAAAATGCATCTGGCAACCTGCTGTCTTAAATGGGAACTGAAATATGTTGTAAAAGCAGGATGCAGAAAAGCATATCTGGTAACTCACAGCCTGAACTGGGAAGTGAAGAAAGTAGGATGGAGAAAAGATCTAAAAAGATTTTCCTAGACACAAAACTGGGCACACCAAGTTTGCTTCCACTGCAATAATAGATTCTAACCAGCCATCACAGTTTGCAATAGTGGTTTCATGTTGGTTTAGAGTTGTAGTTTTTTTTTTTTGTTAGTCTGTTTTGAAAAACAAATTGCTCCCAAACGAGAAACCAAAGTTTCTGCATTAGCTAAAGCAGGGTTAATGTCACCATCCAATTATTTTTAAGTGCTTTAAAGACATGTGTACATTTTAAAAAAACGTAGCTGCAAAAACCAAATGCTGAGTTTGCTTTTGTCCCCCCGGCTTTCCATACTCATGACGGTGGCCCACCATGGCACACCGTCATGAGTGTGCCAAACACACGCACTCACACAGCATTCATTTTTAGCTGGAACAATATGCTACATCACGTTGTATCAAAAGTTTACAAAAATGTTCAAACAGCATTGATTTAAAGAAACATTTTCTCATACAATACAGTGGCTGGACTGTTAAACACCTCAGAGAGAAAACTCTGGACAATCAAACACAGTGGACTTTGGTGTAAACACACCTCACATCATGCTTTTCATACATGATCTCTCAGTATAACATTTGATATTGTTCATTATTGCAACATCAGCAACTACATGAACACAATATCTGTCACAGTGCATTCAAAGTACTAAAACTACATTGGAAAACAGAGCAAACTTCAAGTGCTTTTAGTCACCTAGAAATGATGAAACTTAACATGAAAACAATTACCTAAGGACTAGGTCAACGTCATACTTTTAGTAATAAAATCCAGTTTGAGCTGACTGGCTGAATTAATACTCATCTATTAAAAGCTAAGTGTGCGCTCCATCAGCTGTGAACAGATTAACACTTGGGAGGACGTCAGTGGTTAATCACAAGTGACTCGTTACTGGATATTCTGTCACCTCAAGAATAATAAGTTACAAGAAATGTTGTACTTCCTTGTTACCTCTGCTTTGTCTTCTCTTTCAACAAATGTTAATGTTTAGAGATGCTTTAGGGGAAGAAGCTACTTTCAGCTGCTCCCTTGGTCACAAGGGATCGCCACAGTGGGTAGCTCTGTATATTTTAACACTGGATATCCTTCCTGCTGCAACCATCAGGACAGAATCCTGTCAGGACAGAATCCTGTCAGGACAGAAGCAGCAGATTTTAGCTCGTGTGTGTGGTTACAGCAAGCAAATGTCAAACAGTCTAATCATTACATGAAATATGAAGGTGGATTGTTTAATGTTGCTGGGCTTTTCTCTTTTAAAAATACTGCACATGCAAATAGCTGTTACATGACACCTGATTTTTTAAAATCTGTTTTTAGATCAGTGTTATCTCTGAAAATGCTGGGTTGAGATTAACAGTTTGAATCTGAATGAGATAAAAAGCACCTCCTTAATTCATACTGGGGCTCTTGTTTCTTGTGTCTGTGAATCTTTCACCTACTGCTACCTGCATTAACTAGAACTAGAAAGTAACTTTTTAAAGGAAATGTTGCTGGTAATTATTTGCTGAAAAGTTCAGCTAAATTAATAATTTCCACAAAAATTTAGACCATGTGAGAAGAATCAGGTGGGAACAGACAAAACACAATTTGCTTGATTCATTCATACTACTGAAAACACTCACCCACCCACTCACTCACTCACTCGCATGTGAATTCACTGGAAAGCTACCTGAACAGATGTCACAACATGACAGACTCTGCACTGAAGCTCTGGCAGGGTAAAAAACATTACGTGTCTGATTTACTTGTGTCAGACTTGTCTGAAAAGTTCAGGCCTGCAGTGTATGTGTGAAAACATATAAGTATATCAACTATAAAGTCTGTGGCACCCTGTCTCACGGAGACACCTAAAGTGTGTCCAGATAGAAAGGGTGCTGTACAGTCTCAAACTGAAAGCAGAAGATGCATCCGTTATGTTATTTTGCTCCCTTTTTCCTAAAACGTTTGTGTATCATTTTGCAGATAATGTACTTATACAATTTAAAGCTCATTAGAATTGAACTTGAATAAATTTCACTTTGCCAGGTCCTGTGGCAAATTAGCATCTATTCACGCACACACGGTCCACTGACTTTATATATATTCCCACCACATTCTTCCTGAACACACCTTTTAGACTCAGACAGGCTACCCTAGTGTAGGACCTGGCAGCACAGTTCAGGTTCATAGCCTGCACATGAAGACAGTTCCAAACGGGAAAGCTAAAGTATCTTGGAAATGGGCAGTGCCATATTGTGCTGCTCATTTGCAACCAGGTTCTGTACAGTAGTGACTTTAGGTAAAGGACCACAAACACATTTCCATTATCATCTCACCTGCTGTGCAGTCTCTGTCAGAGAGATACCGTCGCACATTTCTGAGATATTCTAGGTTCACTTTTGTGAGTGGGAGGACGTAGTAAACACCATATTCAGTGATCAGCTGACACAGACATCAGATACACTGGACTGTGCTAAAAGGAACCAGGGACAACACTTATTCCTACACTGAACATGTTTTTTTTCCAGCTTTGCATCATCACCTCCCTCCTCACCACAGGAGGTTGTTTCTTCATGTCTGTTCAACTCCTATCGTGTGCTCTGCTGCTGTGATTCCCTGAGTGGTGCAGTCGTGTCTCAGTACATGGCCTCGGTGTCTCGGATGCTTCCAAACGACAAACTGAAAGCACTTCCAAGTCTCTTTGTGATCCTACTACCTTCCCTCTTTTTCTTCCTGTTCCAGTTCAGCAAGGAGGCGGAGCTCTGGCCTTTCGCCCCGCCCAGCAGATGATGTCGAGTGTTTTCTTTATCGCTGCAGAGTGACAGCATAATGGCCCTCCTCTCCACCTGCTAGTGCACAGATAAGCACACACACATAAGTACACAACCACTGAAACAGCAGCCAAACACACACAGCGGGCCTTTCTTAAACCTCTCAATATATACTCCCACACCATCACAAACCAGTTAAAGGAATCTAAGACTTTCAGCTTTAATTAGGTGCAAACAGCCAATTTTTTTTAAAATCACTGTAAAGTCAAAGTTAGGAGTTATTTTGTTTCATTTTGTTGTCAAAAAGAAGCATACAAATTTCAGATTAATATTGCTAATGGTGTTTGCGATATGGCACCCCCCTGATTTTGCCCTATACAAAACTGCAATTAGTAGCATGATATTGTTTGAAGTCATAGAAAATTAAGATTACAAATATTTAAAAAGATTTATTGCAATTTTCTCATCATTTCTACCCAATAGATCACATATTTACAAGTTCAGGTTCACAGCAATTCAAAATTTTCATTTAAGTTTAAAAATCCAGGTTGCCATTTTTGCGACCCCATTATTTCAAGAAAGGACTCTGAAGAGCCAAGAAAAGCATATATCTATAAGTAGTCTTAGCCAGCCTAAAATGTTTCAGGGCCACAGCAAGTTCAAAATTTAAGATATAAAAGGTCCAAAAATGCTTCCAAGCCATTTTTTGACTGTGGAAAAAAAAAAAAGAAAGGCAAATAGCCTTGAAAAAATATCAGTTTCCTAAAGAACATCCTGAATGCAGCGCATTCTTTGTCTGAGAGAAGGAAGTTAAGATGCTCAAGTGTAACCTGCTCTGGTTTCATTTACAAAAGCCCAAACACTTTATACACATACGTACCTGTGAATCATGTGAGTGTAATGTGACCACACTGATCTCCACCCCTCTGTCGCTGCAGCTCTTCAGCATGTGGACCACCTCACCATGTTTGGCCCACTTACAGTCCTTCCCGTCCACTGCTACTATATAGTCTCCTTCCCGCAGTCCTGCCTCCTGAACACCATTTTAATGACATGCTTTGATCACAAGTGTTTTGGTTTTGTTTTTTTCTTTTCCACATAGAACTGATCACATTTTCAACTGAATTCTGCAATAAGCAGCCAATCATGCAGGCCTGCAACATACTGTATGCTAAAATCTGTGTGTGAAACATTTGTTCTTTGGTCTCCTTCACACCAATAGGCATACGAACCGGGGGACGGGGGGACATGCCCCCCCCAATATTGGAGACAGGTGCATTCATTCTACCCAAAATTTACACAATATTTATGGATCTGTCAAGTTTCAAATATGTGTACCTCCCAATAGTAAAGTCCCTCCTACGCCCTTGTTCACACCCAACAGTGGTTAGAAACCTTCTAGATGAAAATGTGCTTATGCTTTAAGGCTCTTTGAGTGAAAATGAAACTCATTCTTCAATATTACAAACAAATAATTGTTTTCTGCAGTTATTCAGCCCCACTGAGGGAAAACAAGTTTTGTTTGTTTTACAGCCAGGGTGGCTGTAGCTCAGGAGGTAGAGCAGGTCACCCGCTGATCGGAAGGTCGGTGGTTCGATTCCTACTCCAGGCTGCGTGCCAATGTAACCTTGGGCAAGATACTTAACCCCAAGTTGCTCTCCGACACAAGTGTTGAAGTGTGAATGTTAGCTAATTAAAAAGCACTTAGCTTAGTTACATATGGAAGTGCTTGTGTGAATGAGGTAAATGTAAACATGTTGTATAAGTGCTTTGAGTGCTCAGTCACAGTTGAAAAGTGCTATATAAGAACTAGTCCATTTACCATCCATTTTTTTACACAAAATGCACTTCAGAAATGTTTCCAGTTTAGAATCAAACTGCAAATCAATCCCAAGCTACAAGAATACAAGAGATTTTTTTCTCCTCACAGAATCCTCCACAAATATCCAGCATTTATCTCACCTCTGCACAGCCTCCAGGGACCACTCCAGCCACCAGGACGGGAGAATCTCCTCTGAGCGTGACCCCCAGTCCTCCTTCTCTCCTCTGCAGGCAGATCACACGCATCGGGCCCCAGCGAGCCCTTGCACAGAACACTGACAGTGGACCCTACAGCACAAAAAATAATTATCTCCACGAGGCAAAGTTATTAATGGCTACCTCACCTGAGTAGGTATTGGTGAAGGGTGCAGGGAAGACCATGTGGGACTTACCAGTCTTTGGAAGATGTCAGTAACCTGGACTGTGGAGAAGTCGGGAGAAATGATGTCTGTTTTCTGATGGGTGTGAGCTGTAAATGGAAGAAGCCAGTTAGTCACTGCCCTTTAATCAAAGAGGAAATGTAACTGATTTTAACATTACAAATGAGACTCACACTGTATTTCTGGGGCCTCTGCAGTCTCATCAAAGTCGTCCTCTCGGTCCAGCTCTGAGTATTTGTCCAGGGAGCGTTTGTGTGTGAGAGAAAGCACATCCTGCAGGATGTCCATCTTCCTTAGGATCTTACACAGACTGTGGACACGCAAAGCCTCCTCGTGTCTGATAACAGCCCGCCGCAGGTGGGCCTTACCTTTATGAAAATGCAGATTATTATAAAAAACTAAATAAAGGTTTTAAAAAGTGTGAATGTAATTATTTAAGTTCTAACTTGAGCGTTTTAGTTCATTTTCATGATGCCTGCTTAAAGTCACTCACTGCAGCTACCTGATGAACACAAACTCACCGAGCTTTCGCCTTTTTTCAGGATCTTGAAGAACCTGGCTGAGCGGGGGCCCTGCAGGAATGCTGGCATAAAACTGAAAGAAGGCCTTCTCAGCTTCTTCCTCCCCTTCCTCCCCTGCAGATATTATGGAATAACGTATGAAGCAAAGATCTGTGTAGATACACAAATTAAGTGAGGATAGCCTCTGGGTAAGAGCTGGGCAATGCTGCATGACATAGCTTACAATGTATCTGTATTAGCAGGCAAGCTAGCATTAGCTGATAATGGGTGGAAGAAAGAGACAGCTCAGGGTCAGACTTGTCACCTAAAAACAAACCTTCCATGAGCTGAATGCTCTGTTGATTTTAAATGTAGTTTTTTCCTGTTAGTCAATTTCCTGTTTGATCAGCTTCATTGGATAAATGAAGATACAAGCGCACAGGTATAATTAAAAATTAAATGTAACTAAGGCAGATGTTAATCTACAAAACAGGAAGCATGAACACCCCCGATTAATACTTGCACTTACCCATGTGGTCACAGAGTGCAACAGCAGTGTAGTAGTGGGAGAGAGCGCGGAAGTGTTCCGATTTGACCTGAACCATGGATGCCCATGAAAAGGGCACGTAGTCCTTCATCAAAGGCTGTGTCATGCTCTGTTGCACTAACAGGTAAACATCTGACACCTACAGAGCACACATGCACGTACAGGTAAACACAGGGAGTCGAGGGTAACAACACAAACAAACCACAGATGTGTTTACTCACCCGTGCAGCCTCCTGTGCCAGTCGGAGCTGAGAGGTAAAGTGTGTGTCCTGTGTGGTGAGAGTGATGCGCTCAAACACACACTCCTGTACCTGGGCTAGCATGAGCCGGACCAGCATGCAAAGTGAGGGACTGCTCATGTCCAGACTCGGAGCATTGGAAAAATTGTCTTTAAGATAATTAAATGCACCTAAACACAAAAGGAAATAGTTATGCACATAAAACATCATACAAATGAATTCAGATATCAGTAATTATTATATCAAAAGTATATTAAAAAAAATAACAGCAAAAATTTTACATTTATAGCACTGGCTACTTCACCCCTACTTGTTGCAGGTATAGCTATCATATAAAGCAGGACAGCAAGCCCCTTTTATTTGAAGTCTAACAGAATGAGAACAAAGTATTCATTTATATGCTTTTGCCACTGCGTTACCTGCAGCTCGTTGAAAAGCATCTATGGCTCGATCTATGCCAGCTGTGGCAGAGCGGTCCTGTCGTGCTCCAATCTGTGTGTATAGAGCTCCGATGTTGAACAACACACTTCCCTTCTCAAAGGCCAGCGCACGCTGACACGATGGGACGCCAGTCAGAGAGTCATACCTGAGTGACAAACAAAAAGCGACGAGTCATTAATTACACTGCTCTCTTTCTATAAAAAGGGTAGTGATAACTTAGTATGTTATTTTATGCCAATGTGAATGCCTCACAATCAGCACTATATCTAATATAGCATCCACAGCACCAACTCATCAAAGAGGAGCCTGAAGGAAGTGGCAGATTTGAGGATTTCACACTGTAAAATAACTTGTTGCTTTGTGGTATTTTGCTTTTATATTTTATATACAGTGTGTACATATTTTGTGTCATTAATTCAACTCTGTCACATGGTTGCTGATCTGAAAAGAGAATCATAGATTCCTCAGTACAAGTTACAGGAAGAGTGGTCACTTTCCCAAAGCCTGGAAGAAGACCTGAAGCCTAACCTTCAGTACAGAGAAAACTGGTTAAGATGGTCAAGGACAAACTGGGAACTGCCATTGCACAAGGCTTCCCTAAAGTTTAAGCTGCTGGAGCATCAGCGTCATTGCCTACTATCAAGCAAGTTTTCTATCACCATGGCCTGCCATCCAAGAAAGAAGCCTCTGCTCCACAGTTAACACCTTCAGGCTCAACTAAACTATATAGACTAAACACAGACAATGAAAAGCACTTCTGGAGAAAGGTTTTATGGTCAGATTAGATAAAGGCTGTTTGGCCACAATATGTATATTTGGAGGAGGTGACGCATTCAGCTGGTACATGAAAACTGCACCAGCTATTCAGAATGAGTGTGGTAGTATGTCCCAAAGCTGTTTTGATACCTGGACACAAGTGGGTCTTTCAACTGGGCAATAACCCCAAACGCACATTAAAGCTGATTGTAGAATGGATAAAACCAGAATGGCCTTTTCAAAGTTATGACCACAAATGTATCAAACATACATACAGTATGTTTGATAGATTGACAACAATTTTAATTGAATGATACTTATCCTACTTAGAAGGGTGGCCAAATATCCAACCAGACTGATACCAGAAGCTGGTTGATGGCTACCAACATCATAATCTGATAAAGGAGTGATTTTCTAAAGGAAAATTTAACCAAATATTAGATGAGCAATATGAGCAATATGAGATGATTTTGTGGAATCAATCATTAAAATTCCAGTTAAAATTAATATTAATTAATATTTCTTCCTATTGTAGAAAAAGGGGGAAATCAATAACTTAGCTAACGCTAGCTACAGCTATCTCAGAATCTATTTTCTAATATAACTCCCTGATTTAAACAGTGCAGTTAGTGGTTTTCCTCTGTCAGAGAACAGCAGTAAAGCACCAGGATACAGTAACTACACAGTTAAAGTGCACATTTAAAAAGATGTTCCTTCACATGTTATTATTTAATTGCACAATTTAGTAGATTGTGAAATACACGCTAGTGGTTATAATACAGTAACTCCACTGCATTTAAATGGAACAGTGCTCATATCATACCAGTGGAAGTGAACACCCAGATTCCTCTGAACAGAGAAGAAGCGTTGATCCAGATAGTACAGCTGGTTGTAGTACTCCATGAGTAGCTCCAGACCGGCCTGGTTTCGACTGGGTGTTCGCATGGCCTAATCAAATCAACAATACACTCAATGTTAATACTCATCTGTCAGAGACAGACAAGCTAAGGGAGATCAAGTTTAAATAAATCACTTTTTCTCATTCCACTGTTTCTTCTACCTACAAGCAGCTTCCTAAATGCAGATGTTGGTCTGAGCAGAATGTGTGCTTTGGATCAAACTCTATGGGTGTTTCTATTAACCTGTCTGAGCTCCATAAGTTCTTTGATCTCCTTGTCATAGAGAAAGCTGTCCTCTCCGTAGTGCTCACAGATGAAGTCCTGTGAGGGCAGAAACATGGTGATACCTTCACATTGCCTTCACATGTGCACATGTACTAATTTCATACTTCCTGACAAATGTGAGCACAAAAACTACTTTTTCATTAAACTACCTATGCGTGTATCAAATTGTCTGTTACGCTATTATTAACTTCATAAAAGGAGTGAAGGAGTGATAAATTACCATAAAAATATAGAGTTGTAAAATAAGGCTAAAAAGATTCATTCAGTAGCTTTTATTAGAATATTTTTATTGTAATACTGGTTCACTCAAGCCCAACACATTTTCTTGAAAAGAACAAGAAAGTGGATAAATGCTGACTTCACCTTGATAGCAACAGTGACATCCACCTCTTTGGTTTCTTTTAAGCCAAGTGGGATCATTGGAACATTAACAGCCTCGCTGCAAAAAGAAATAAACACATGTAGTGCACATTTCCACAACGATCATGTTGCTGCTGCCATCTGCTTGTTTTCAAACCCAGCAGGCATGCTTGTCAGTGCTTCATCCTGCTAATCAGCAAAGCTAAAGCCAAGCATTAAGCCTGTCACCCCCCACAGTCACCTACTCCCATTCACAACAACCACAAATGACACAGAGCTGTAGAGGCAATCTTAAGGCTGTGACAGACTGCATGGATCTCTGAACATGAATGCTCTTTCCTGTAGTCTGTGCGACTGAAACCTAACTTTAGCTGAGCACTGAAACCTGAACCATGAAATAATTGCCAGAAAATGTTTATTTTGTTTTTGTGTATGTGTGTGTGTGTGTGTGTGTGTGTGTGTGTGTGTATATATGTGTGTGTGTGTGTGTGTGTGTGTGTGTGTGTGTGTGTGTGTATGTATATATATATATATATATATGTGTGTGTGTGTACACTTCTATTCAAGTTCATATCATGGTGCAATGTGACA
>VUQJ01045727.1:53427-63926 GCA_015108635.1 Andinoacara biseriatus
GAAAACAAAAAAAAAAAAAAGAAAAATTACACTAAAATTTGAACAGGGTTAGAGAAAGACAAAGCACAAGCCCATAAACATTCATGTTCACGCACAGTGAACACAAACAGAGCTATAAAACTGGGTGGTGCTGATGTCTGTGTTTCTTTAGGATGGGAGTGCTCTCTGACCTTTTCCCATCACCAAACTGATCCAAAATCGTGACAGAGGCAACAAATACACCAACACAGATGTCACTTGAATAGTATTTCTCACCAAATCTTAGAGGAAAAGCTGATCTGTGAAGAGTGTATATACCTTATTACATTTGAAATAATTGTGATAAAGCTGCAAAAAAAACAAACACCAAACACGGTGCTTCACCATTGTTTATCCACAGGATTAGAAAAATATGCCAAACACACTAGATATTGGATATTTCCAAAAGGATTTAACATCTTTTCACTTGACAGTTTTCAGTGACGCTGGCTCAGTACCATAGGTTGCAACTTATTTTCAACATGTTGCAAAGGGGGAAAAAAGTCTCAATAAATGACACTTAATCTGAAGATAAAGATGGGATTTTCCCCGACAATTAGCGTGTCTAGTCAACTAGACAAATTAAATAGAAAGTTTTGCAAGTGTGCCGTTATTGTTCTATAATTATCACAGTGAATGTATGTATATTTGTCTATATGCACCCTATCTGACATTAGATTCCTAATCCACAGGGTTTAATATGATCTCGCCCTTTGCAGCTGTGACAGCTTCATCTCTTCTGGTAAGGCTTTCCACAAGGTTTAGGAGTGTGTTTATGGGAATGTTTGACCATTCTTCCTGAAGTGCATTTGTGAGGTCAGACACTGACGTTCCTGGCTCACAGTCTCTGCACTAATTCATTCCAAAGGTGTTCTTTCGGGCTGGGGTCAGGACTCTGTTTAGGCCAGTCTTCCACACCAAACCTGCTCATCCATATCTTTATGGATCTTGCTTTGTACACTGGTGAGCAGTCATGTTGGAACAGGAAGAGGCCATTCCCAAACTGTTCCCACAAAGTTGGGAACATGAAATTGTCCAAAATAATGCATAAGCATTAAGAGTTCGGTTCACTGGAACTAAGGGGTCAAGCCAGGGTTCTAGGCAGTGGTTGACTGCCTGGCGCTGCCTTTTTTTCTGCCTGCTAGATTGCTGCACTATAGCATTATTTCACCGCAATTTGAAATCTACCACCATGAACGGCCACTTTTGTTCACAACGTGCATGCACGATCTCGTGACAGTCCTGTTCAAGCTTGATTTCGCGGGGCAAAATAGCAACCAGGGTGAAGCCGAGGGGGAAGCAGAGGGAAAAGGGATTTCAAAGGACAAGTTTGGGTTTCCTACTAAATATAAAATCCCAGAAGCTGCAGTTAAACATGCATCTTATTTTCAGAGCATCATAACACAGACTAGAGGGATTCACACTCCCTATCATCAACAAGTCAAATGGTCCAATCAGATTTAGGTGCCTTCAATGATCTGCAGAACCAAATATTATCACAGAATATTACATACATAATATTATCCGACTGTTTGCCATCACTGAATTAGCAATGCTAATATGCCTCACCCCCAACACACACGCGCCGATCTGAAATTTTTTTCTGGCTAGAACCCTGCAAGCCCAACTCCTGAAAAACAACCCCACACCATAATCCCCTCTCTGCCAAACTTTACACTTGACACAGTGCAGTCAGACAAGTATCATTCTCCTGGCAAATGCCAAACCCAGACTCATCCAAAAGATTGCCGGATGGAGAAGTGTCACTGCAGAGAACACATCTCCACTGCTCTGTGTTTGCAGAAAGTTGGTGACTTCTGTGCACTAGATGCCTCAGCATTCGCTGACCCCACTCTGTGATTTTATGTGGCCTACGACTTTGTGGCTGAGTTCCCAATCGCTTCCACTTTGTTATAATACCACTAACAGTTGACTGTGGAATATTTAGTAGTGAAGATATTTCATGGCTAGACTTGTTACACAGGTGTCATCCAATCATAATTACCACGCACGGGTTCCTGGGAGCGACAGATCCTTTCACAAATGTTTGTAGAAGCAGACTGCCTGCCTAGGTGCTTGCTTTTACTTACCTGTGGCCATGGTAAGTGAACACTTTTGGCAATATAGTATTATTTTAGTAATATTATGTTAATTTCATAATCCACATTCAAATGTGATGTTACAGTCAGCGTTTGTTTCACGTTCAACATACGTCAGTCATACATGACTTCAGCAGTCACCTAAATTTGCATTTGCAATGGAATTTTGTTTGAGTCACCACTAAATATGTAATGAAGAATAAGGAATTAGAAATAAATTCCTTAAATATCACAGACATATAGCTTAACACATGACAATTCATTCCAATCAAGTCAAAGACATTTTTTGACGGCCATCGGAACTAGGCGAATCCTACGCCAAGTTCCTAATTTTCACACCTGATCCTAACATCAGAACATGTTATGTAACACAACAACAGAGAGGAAAAAACATGTGCACACAGTGTTCTGATCCATTCCAGTGGCCCACCTGAATAGGTTCTCTGCTCCAGCTCTCATCCGCATCTCCTTGTTGATCTGCTGATTGATGCGAGCCCGTCGATGCTGCAACTTACTGCGCTGAGTCTGAGCCAAAGGATCACAGCCCTGCAGATGAAATAGAGGAAGCAAAAGAAACAAAATTAGACTATTTTAATTAATTTATGCTTGCGCAAGAAAGCAAACCTTATTTCACTTATGAATGAAATAATACTGTATATAATAAGGGTGTAAGAATTATGAATCCAAAACCAAAATTGCCATATAAGCATCCACAACCTTATGTTGCTGTTTTATCTTGCTATATCACAACTGCAGTACACAATTTTGGGTTGGTAAGACAGCAAGACAAGAGACCAGTGTTTCCCACAGACTCTGTTTGTGGTGGTAACATTGTCAAAGAGGGTGTGGACTTGTATTCACATAACACGTGTATGTACACTCAAAAAGAGGCACAAGCACACCAAACACACTATAATCAGCTGCCTCTCCAGTAAGTCTCTCATCCCGAGGGCAGAATCCAAACCGCAGCTGATAGTCCTCAACCAACTCTCCCCTGCTGCAGGTTCTGGGCAGCGTAGTCTTTAGGTTCACAGTGGATTTCTAGAGCACAAGGCTTACAGACACTAGCTTCAAACCACAACAACAGAGTTGGAGTCCAGTGGGCTGCAGAATGAGAGACTCAAACAGCAGAGTAAAACTAATATTACTATTGTCAATATTCTCTCACACAGAAAACCATCAATATATTGTACATGGATGGCCCACCCAAGTAAAATCTATGTGATAGAAACACTGGAGACTGGCAAGGAAGCTGAAAGATAGTGAGTAGTAGGGAAACACAACAGTGGAAGGGCTAGCTGGTTAAGTTAATGAACTTCCAAAACAGGAGCAAAGAGACATATTACCAGTAAACTGGTTCTGGAAGGTGTTGAAAAAAACAAAAAAAAAATTTTTTTAAAGCTACAAATATACTTTGGTGGCTATTAATACATGTTTGCAACCTGCCCAAGAAAACACCAAGCAGTTGTGCAAATGTGACAACATTACTTCATGCTGTATGAGTAAGAATTACTGGAAGTAGCTAGCAGACTTACAACCAGCTAACTAATGTTTTCCCTGATGGGAATTCTCCTGTACAGAAACAAAAGATACAAAGAAACTATAAGAGACAGAGCTACAGCTCTGAGGAGAAGATCTGAAATACTGGAAGTAAATCTCAAACAGATACTGTGGCACAGTGAGAAATTACTTTATGTAGTCCAGGTATGAAATTTAAGACAATTTTACAAGATTTTTCATGTGTAATTTCAAACTATTTTTACAAACAACTATAATTGCAGTGGAAAATGCTAGTATAGAGTCAAACAGGTTTTCATCATCTTATGAATGTAAAAAATGTTGTTTGCGGCTCATTTATTTCACTAAATGTTCCAACTTAAGTCCCAAAGTGACAGTCCCAGTGCAGTCTGAAAGGTTTGCTTCAGACCAAAAAGTCAGCATAGCATATTGATGATGGATGTGTCAACATGTGAAGATCTTTGTGGCTGCTTAACATAAAAATAATTAGCCATGGTACAGCTGAAGACGCACCTTCTCCCAGAAGGTTAGGAACTTTAACAGGACCTGGTAATATGTGAGAGCAGTATGTGTGTGTGGTGTGTATATGTGTTAAATATGTGTAAATCTCTGCTTCAACATAGGAAACACTGGAAAAGCTCCCTCACAGCTGACTGTTAAATGTTTGCTCACTAAGACCAGCCATGTGTCATAAAGTGCAGCACACTTTCACACTCAGAGGTAAACAGATGTACAGTTACATGACAGATGGAGCAGCTGTACTGTAAACATGCTGAATACTCCCTTTTTTTAATCCCCTACTGCTTCTTCCATCACCTTCTCTATCCCTCTTCCAGGATCTTCTACAGTACATGGTTGCTATCTTTGTCTCTTTCTCTTCATTTTTCTTGTTGTCTCCTAGTTAAGGCATTTGTTTAACACATGCACATCAAGTAATCCTCAAGTGCCTGTGTGCATTCATCTCCCACTTCTGTTGTACCATCTGTAAAGCAGGCTGCAAAGACGGAGCTGCACCAAATATTTTCTTCTGATTGGTTAGGTCACTAGCAGATAGCCACATGGATGACATTGACTCATCTGCAAACATTTGCCATTCACTGTAATGATATTTAATTAATGTGAGACAAACTGGAAACAGAGAGTGATCGTCACCCAAGTAAAAGATGTCTCACTGCTGCAACCAACACATTTCAAAAGTTGCAACTTTTACTTAGAAGGCAAATGTTCACCATCATGCTACATGTTTTTCACTATTCCACAGCTGCTTGGTCAATTGTTTAGGAGTATTTGCAGACACATCAGTGTCTTCAATGCAAGCTACTGGCAAGCACAGCAAGTGACTATGACTAATTTTACTACAATGTAACTATTGTAAGCAATGTAACAACATATTGCTGTTAATGCGGCCAGGACAGTTATAAATTCTAGCAATGACATCAGCCACTTGTGTAGGTTGTAATGTAATAGGTTCAACACAGATTTACCACAGAGGTATAAATTGAACGAATGGTTTGTTTTTTTGTTTTGTTTTGTTTTGTTTTTTTCACTTATCTCTAAGTGAAGCCACACAGCTTAATCGTGTGTGCTATATTCTAGTTTTACTGAAAAATAAGTGAAGCCATTCATTTTCAAAAGCTTTTGTGGAGGTGAAGTGAGTGTATGAGTGTGGCTGTCTCACCTTCCGGATGCTTCCACTGTGGCTGCCGTCTGTGGGTAACGTTATGGGGAACTCGTCGTCGTCCGAGGCACCGTCTGACAGGGACATCTCAAACTCTCTGCGAAGATTAATGTCAACTTTTTACTTCAATCACTTGCGTTTAGACACACTTCTCATACACCACGGGGCTGTTTGAACACAAATCTTAGCTATAATCACCATTTTATTAAAAGCAGTTTTCAACCCAATAAGAAATAAGAAACAAACAAAAAATATCATCAGCAAATATCATCGCTTACCTTATCGCTGGTTCCTCCATCGTCAAGCAACAACATCGGCGGCCAAAAATTCTCTACATGTCTCCTACCTTTTCCAACACTTTGTGAATTTCCAAGTAAGCACACAACTCCAAAAACAGTTAACAGCAGATAAAGTTTTTACTCCTAAAAAACAACTCAGCTCCTGCTCTACAACACCACCTCCTGCGCTCGACTTTTTGCGACCTGTGTGCAGCTGCAAGCGCTTACTCACCGAGGCGGGCCGCGAATGCAGAAGATAACCAATCATGTTGCAGCTTCTAAGAGCGACAGTAGAATAAACAAATCAAATGGAGGTTTGGAACAGAACAACAGCCCGGTCTGACCAATCGCAAGTCGTTCGTGGCATCTCCCTTGCTCCGCTAACCGTTGCTATGGTAACACCAGGGCTTCGCCTTGTGTGTGGGCCTTGAAAAGATTATCGAAGCTCCGCCTCCACCTGGACTGAAACAAACCTCTGTATTAGATCACTTTTTCTGTTTCTGTTTGCCCCTGTGTTCTGTTCCGCTATTGTCCTATAGTAACCTTTTTGATTACGTTTTTTTAAACATTTTTTAAATATTTATCTTAACTGAATTAAATGAACGTAAAGTTTATCAAAAGGAAACTTTTATAAACAGGAGGAAAAACTTGATTTTTAATTATTATTACCTGCGTCATTCTGTCTTTAAACACGATGGCTCGAAAGGTTTTGAATGAATTCTCATAAAACTTTGAAGTGGTGTAGATTGGAGTCATGCCAACAGTACATCCACCAAGCTCTTGGAGGTCAGCATCATGATTTATTGTTCAAAAACTGACAAAAAGTCTGATAACTTATAATAACTTATACAAGTCTTACAAGTGTGGTATACATATACTATACTTATATATTTATGTCAAGTATTTTAAAATAACAAAATATGCCAAATACAATTCTGTTCCCTTTAAAGGAAATACTGCCCCAAGAGTGAGCTGGCTCAGGGGTTTGTGCTCCACCAAGTGCTTCTAGTTACTGATGAAGTAAAAAGCTGAGTTTTAGTGTGCAGGTTCTTGTGGGGACATCTAAAGAAGCCACAGCAGCAGTGAGAAAAGCAGTGGGATTAAAAGTGCAATATTTGCATGTAGCAAAAGGCTTGGAAGATAAACAAAAAAATGATGTACTAAAAAAAGGGCCAGAAACAGGACAGAGGAACAAGCCACTTTTTTTCAAATGCATCTTATATCTATCTATCTATCTATCTATCTATCTATCTATCTATCTATCTATCTATCTATCTATCTATCTATCTATATATATTTTATACTGTATATAAAAGACTTTGTAAAGTGAAGCCAATGCAGAAGTGTCTTCAACATGCATTCCTTCTAATGGTCAGCAGGGGGCAAATCCTCTTATGTATATCAGTCTGTGGCAAACCGAGTCTGTGACTCTGTTCAAGCACTTTCTTGATGAGTTTATGGTCTCAAGCAGTCTCTAGTGTAAGCTCATCTAATTAATGTCTTTTTTTAAGATTACAACTAACCAAGATGATGAAGGAAGTATCAAAGAACTGTCCAATAATGTGTGAGCATCACTATCAAGCATCATTAGGAGGTGGGACATTCTTGACAACAAGTGGTTTGAGAAGAAGGAGAGAATAGCTGCTTTAAAATCTAATTCAAGATGTGACTAAAGGGATTTTTACCAGAATGTTTAAAGAATGTGTAAAGAATGTGAAGCCTTCTATCAGTTTTTTTTGGTTATTTTTTTTTATTTGGTGTGTTCAGAAATTCAGTTTTCCTTTTCAATGTTGTAGCGTTGTGAAGTATTGGGTGCTTTTCAAATGTGTTTGGTATCATTGTGTTTGAAAGTTATCACATACTGTCACACGTATTCACAAAATATAGACTCTAAATATAACTCTATTTTTTAATCTTTATGACACATTTTGACAGAAGAAATAGAAATGGGCAGGATCAACATGTTAAAGAAATCACTTCTGACAGTGAAGACAGAAAACAATAATTGTGAGAGCTGAAAAATTGGGCTTTTAAATATAGCTTCTCTGGCTGTTAAAAACTCATTTATACACAACAAAAATGTCACACATAACTTGTTAAGTTCAGTCAGCATACGGAAGTATGGGTCAAATATTAAGCTGTATTCATTCTTGCTTTAGTTTTGCTGGCACTGTAAGCTTTATTATTATTATTATTATTATTATTATTATCATTTATATACAGGATCACTCATGATACCTCACACTGCTCACATATGTGATGAGACGTAAAGATGCAGGTTTCCTCTGTAACAGGAACACCTAAAGTTATGCGGAAAAAGTGTAATGAAACGTATGTTTCACAGCTCAGAATAACTGCATTTCTGAAGTTTCACACTGAGTGAAATCTCATTGAATCATATGACAACACACTAGACGACAGGAACCTGCACCTGTATGTAAATATGTTTGTTTTGGGGTTGGTGTTGCCAAAAGAAGGTTCAGGGTACGGTGATTGCTTGTCATGGTTAGCACGTGGTTGGCTACATTTATCTTTAATGCACAGTGAATGTTTGCCAGCAAAGAGCCACACTTGTTAAACATGGGTGTGCATGGAAAACAAAATGTCTCAGTGTGTAACATGTAACGCGCACACACAGGCTATTCTAACAGATAAGATGACATTTTCTTGTTATGTTCTTCTTGTGATGTCTCTTGTATACAAGATATGTGGTTGCAGGTATTGTAGACCACCCCGGGAAACAGTCTGAATGATCAGAGGGGTGTCCTGGACGTCATAAGAACACAAGACAAAGAGACACACACGCATAACAATATTAGGACACAGAATGACACCTTACATGTATTTTTCATGTATTTACTTATTATTTTCTTCAGAAATACTTGCCTTGAAAGGTTACGGTAGTCTAGGGCAGCTCACATTTGCAGGGTTCATGCTCTTGTAAACAGTGAGAAACAGTGGATGAGGTTTCCAGATGAGAATTTAAGTAAGTGGAGAGAACTGCCACTTTATTGAAGAATATGATGATGCTTTGGAGGTAAAAGAGCATTATTTTTTAAGAAAAAGAGAAAAACTGACTGGGGAGAGGAAGAAGCTTCTTATACTAAGCCCATATCTCCACATAGGTGTCCTCAGTCTTCCTTCAGTTATTTCACCCACAACACAAAGAGAGAGTAAACAGCCAAACAGTAACAGGACACAGAATAATATGTAACATTGTGGTGAAATAGAAGTTTTAAATTGAATTAAATCAAAACAAATACCTAAAATCCACAACCTAAGTACAGTACTTGAGTAAATATACTTAGTTACTTTCCACCAACATTTTAAAAATATATTCTACTTTCCGTTTTACATTTTTCATTTGATCTTATTTTTCCTGCATTCTACCACTTTGGTCACTAGGGGGCAGTTTTGTCCTCTTTAACCCAGTAAAATACTCTATGCTATCATTTCTGTGCACACTGTGACTGTATGTGTATATGTATGTTTCAGCATATGTGAAATATTACAGCTACTATATCAGAAGGAAAAAGCTGGTGATTTTGTTGCATTCACTAAATCTAAAATGCAGCGAATTAAGGAAGGAATTTCTCTCCACCTGTAAAACTGTGCATCTGAACTTTTGCTCACTTTGAACCCTTTTGCTTTCTCAAATAAAGCATCTTAGTCAAAGCCAGAAATGCTTCATGTTGGCACAAACCAGTGTGATGAGCACAGTCACAGAAACCTTTCTTTAAAAAGTTTGTAGCATTTTTTTTTTGCTCACAATGGTCCAGTAAAAAACAAACAAACAACCGAACACCCAACTCAAGGGATGATCCGGTGTTGTGTCTACACAAGATACCATTTTAGATTGTAGTTTTAGGCACTTTGTTGGGAGCAAACCTGTCAGAAAAACATCATTTATTCCATTTCTTTAGTTGAATTTAAGAAAAAGCTTGACAGGCATAAAACTGTATTTTTGCACCAACAAGGTGATCCCCACAAAGCTATTAGCCAAAAACATGGCATAAATCTGTAAATCTGTGGGCTGTGTGTCATAAAAGAAATTTGAGGAAATTGGACAAGAGGAGGACAAAAAAATGAGTGGCAGGCCTGAAAAATAGTCTATAGCAGATAAACAATTAAGGACATGACGTCTGATCATGTAAGAAAAAGGAAAACAAAAATCCAGCAGAGACCCAAACCCGGACCTGAGAGATGCATCAAGTCCTTCAGCCAATCCATCTACTGTTTGCCAAAGCTTCATGAGAAATGGTCTCAGTAGAAGGGTGGCTATCATCAACAAAAAAATTCTTAACGAGGTTAAACTGGGAGAAAAGACTGAGGTAAGCCAAAATTAAAAAAACTGGACTAAGAATCTGTGACAGCAGGTCTTATGGGCTTTTGGAAGTCCATCCCAAAAGCTTAATGGGCTGGCGAGCTATTGCTGAAGACTCCTTAAAGGAATTTCTACAAAAACTTGCCTAATAGAGCTAAGGCTGTATAGAATTATAAAGATGATCATATTTAATACTGACTTTCCAATTATATAAACTTTTCTTTTTTGCTACATACACTGTATTTCCGTGTATGTTTGCTGAGTAAATCACTGCACCTATTTCCCATTTTCCTAGCAATATATTAAGCAGTGAGGAGTGGCTCAAGACTTTTACATAGTACTCTATATAAACTCTAGTCTTCTCTTATAAAAGGAACACAGTTCACACACAGTGGCTGCTTGGGTCTGATAAACTGAAGGAAAGATAGCAGAAAGGTAGCACACTCTGGTGTGCTGGTTGTGGAGGCTGAAAGCACTTTCTGAGTAGTAGTACTAATGAAGCAAGGTGACAGCTCTTGGAACAAAGCCGCTGAGGTGACAGGAGGTCTCACAGAGCAAGCTAGGGGGCAGTTTTTGTAACAGAT
>VUQJ01045729.1:29510-44507 GCA_015108635.1 Andinoacara biseriatus
GATGACCCCCCCCTCCCACACACACAAAAAAACCCAAAAACAAAACAAAAAACAAAACCCTCAACAGTGTAAAATAAATAAATAATTGATTAACTAAATGAATATTTCTGGGGAATTCCAACAGTCATATAGATGGTGACCTAGATTATAAAAACTCTTCTTTCTGCTTTATAGCTCTTCCACTTTTCCCAGACTAAATTTATCTATCTGCAATCTTTTGGTGAAAGTGATTTGCTCCATATTAAAAATTCCAGAACTTATGCTTTGCCACTCCTCTATTGCCTAATGTGTATAGATTTGCTCTTTTAATCTTGCATTGTTTTAATGTTTTAAATTTTATACTATTGTACTGTCATTGTAAGTCGCTTTGGATAAAAGCGTCTGCTAAATGAAATAAAGTAAAGTATTATTGGAACATTCTGACTCAGCCATCTCTTTGTGATGGCCTTTCTGGCTCCTAAACTTAGAATACCAAACAAACACTCAGTCTCTCAGCTATATATTTTATATACAAGAGTCCAAAGGACTTCAGAGGGTTAAAATAAATAAATGAAATTGTTAAAATAAATAAATATATAATGCTTCTAATATAGTGCTTTTCTACACTACGTGAGCAAGCACTTTATACAGCATGCCTCATTCACGCATTCACACACACACTCATCCCACAAGGTATTAAATTTTAAATAGAAGAATATCAATTAGAACACAAGATCAACTGGAACAGTAAAAGCATTGTAAACAGTAGCGTCCATCAAGCTTTTATAACAAACTAATTACCATAAAGTGAATATGACTCAGGGGCCTTTCTGCAGTTACATAAAGTTTCATTTTGGATATTTGGTAATCGAGAGCAGGTGGTGTATCAATGAGAAGGTCAGTTGTTTGATTTCTGGTCCCTGGTCTTCAAGTCTGGGCAAGATATTAAACATCAAATTTCAATCGGAGAGGGAATGTGCACAAAATGTTACTAAGTGCTTAAGGCATAGAATAAAACATTGTATCAATGGATGTGTTAAAGGATGAATGTGGCCTGAAAATTTTGTTTGAGTGCACAAAATAGAGAAGGAGTACATGAACATTGTTTACTAAAATAATTTACTATAGATTTATGTGTGCCTCATATGACTTCAAATGCAAACAATCACCATGCAACCACGTTTTATTTTCACATCAGAATGTCAAACAATGAATTATTGCTGTCTGCGCACATACACTTGGTAATTTCATCAGCATGAATTATTTTCTGGACATATAACAGTACGCTATCCAGTAAGTAGTTCTTTGTTATGCACTGCAAATTATTTCTGCTGATAACAATCCAGTGGCTATAGACAAGGGAAGAAGAATTTTATTGTGTGATGTTCTAAAGCTAAAACTTCTGTGCTGATTTCTCTTTATTATATCGTGGTAGCATCTGAAGTCATTAAAGATGTATTTGAAAATACATAAAAAATATTTTGCATGCACAAATGGTGTGTGCTCACTCAAAAGATAAATACATTTTTCAAGCCCAATAATAGCTTAGAAAAGAAAAATATTACTTCAAGGGAGAACAAAGGCTTTGGACCTTTCAACTTCATGAAGCAAACGCCATTCAATCAGAGCTGTTTGGAGGCAGGAGAACTATTTCCCTAACCAGTCCTTTAATGCACAATGATGGATACTTTTTAAACCATCCAAATGCCTTTTAATCATCAGTTGTTCATGGCTGACATTCAAAAAAGTACGCTGAAACCTACCATCTCCTAGAGAATTTTGAACAAAAGAAAAGGAAAAAAAGCCTGAGGGTTCATTATGGTGCAAACAATGTGGATCTCAGTCCACAAGCTTAATGCAGTGTATCGCCAAATCAGAGCTTGACAGTTTCATTAGAGTTTCCTTTTTATTTATCTGCACAAGCAAAGAACATCCTCTGCTGGTATCAGAAGATATTTTCCAATGCAAACCTCATGAAAAGATAATAAAGGTTTCCTTGACAGCCGTGCCAACCCTTACAGTAATAGGATTTCACCCTCGAACACTCCTACTCATAAACCTTTACAGTAGATAATTCAAGCAACCAGTGTTGGATTGCCACACGAAGCAGAAAAATCAAAGAATAAAGCAAATAATCAGCTGTATTTTGAACAACATCAGCGTTTAAGGGGAGGAGCTTGGGATTTACCAAGTGACTGAACTAACTGGCTTGTAATTGCAAGACCCCCCTCTACTTTCCAATTATCGACCTGAAGTAGCTCATCAAATAATACCTCAAATCCTCTAACTGAATTAGTAAATTACAAAGCTATTATGAGTGTGGTTGCTGGTGGTGGGTACATATAACACATTTTACATGTTGGCAATTGGAAAATAATGGCAGAAGAAGGAGAAGAGCTAAATGCTTGAAGTTGTCCCTCCCTCGATGGACCAGCGACTCATTATTCTTGTTTAGTGAGGTGGAGAAAGCCCCCCTTTCTTGGGAACCCACGTGCGGGTGCGCACACACACACGCACACACGTTGTCACACATCATGTGGTATTCCTGTGAGACATTCTAAGTTGTGCAAGAGATAGTTTTAAGTGGAAACAAGGTAGCCATAATGAACTCAATAATGAAATAGCTCTCCGGGGAAAGTGCCATCAGACAAATAGATGGTACAATCATCACAGACGTCTGCCCAAGGTCTCTTCTGAGCAATGGTTGAGGGAGAAATCTTTGGTATATTGAAAATTTTGACATATCAACATTGTGATAAAGTCAAATGTTTGAAAAGACTAAGAAAAAACGGACCTAATACACAAAATATACAATTATAGACTGAACGTTCAGAATACCAATCTTATATTATGTATCAAATAGTTAAACTGCAGGAATTTCTTAAAGACATAAAGGCGTGGATGACCTCTAATTTCTAAAATATATAACAAACCTTTGAAACATGGTGTCCAACCAGATACTTACTCTTGATGGCTGTAGCTCAGGAGGTAGAGCAGGTCACCTCCTTATCAAAAGGTCAGGGGTTCGATTCCTGGCTGCTCCGGGCTACGTGCCAAAGTATCCTTGGGCAAGATACTGAACCCCAAGTTGCTCTCCGACACAAGTATTGGAGTGTGAATGTTAGACATTAAGCACTTAGCTTACTTACATATGGAAGTGAATGGGTGAATGTAAATGTGCTGTATGAGTGCTAAGAGTAGAAAAGCGCTATATAAGAGCTAGTCCATTTACCTTGGCCTCCAGTAACGCTGTGAGAAATCTTAGTCAATTTTGACCAGGATATGTCCTTCAATGCACATATTAAACAAATATGTGCATTTTTATTTATTTATTTATTTAATTATTTTTTTGCATTTGTACAATATTTCTAAAATTAGAAACATGCTGTCTCAGAGTGAGGCTGCAGTTGATGTGCAGTTATATTGAAACGTTTGTCGCCTCTTAATCATCAAATGTGAAATAAGAAACTTCCTTCTGCAGGCAAGAAGCAGCCAGTGACAAAAAATGTGCCTGTTAATTTATTTGGGTCCACTTAGTCAGAAAACTGGTTCCAGGCTGAATTCATGAAAACATCTTGTTAACTTGGTGCAATAATAAGTGAGAAGACTCTTCTCAGGAGAAATTGTCAGTTTTGACAGCAAAAAACAAACCAACACAAAAAGTTGAAAATCCTTAAATTTATGGAATTCACAAAGTAGTCTAGATGTCATTTTGTTGGTCTTCTAATGTCCTGCTTTCTGGAAGGCAGAATAACACAAACTGGTTTGTGGCAGGCACTTTATTACATTTTAAAATTCTGCAGTCCATACAGTATTAGTAAAATAGTTATGTGGTATCTATGTAATACCCTTTATAAATCATAAATCATTGTTATGAATTATGTGTTTATATCAGTCCTCATCCTTAAACACCGAGCCATTGCCGCTGATACACCCGTTAACATTTAACAAAGAGCGTATCAAGTGCAAGCACACTTTGCATTACCGTAATTATGCAACAGTTTGTCCTTTCACAAAAATTCAAACAGTTTCTGAAAGCTGAGAAATTGCCCTTCACACCCAGCATAGTGTTTTTCAGATAATTGTTGTTGGAAGGCCATGGACGGCAGGATATTTGAAACACATTGTGTCGGCGATAACACGATTGGCAACAAAACAACTAAAATCTTATACAAGTGATTGGCATTTCAATCACACAATCAGTGTGTTAAAAGCACTTGAGAAATAAGCAAAGGTGACCCTCAGTGTGCAGTCATTGCTCTGTTAATGGGAGTAAACTCTGCAGCTAAATTCATTAGGAAAGCATTTACTGAGGACAGGTGAGATCTTTTTTCTTCCATAGAATCCCATATGTGACCAACGGAACGTTAACAGCACAAATGGCAGAAATGCCCACCTTGCAATCAATGCACCACCGACCCAATCGACACCATCCTTGATACACACCTTTAATAGCAGGAATACCCCGTAGGCATGCATTCAGTTCGCAAGGATTCCATTTTAAGGATAGGCGCATGGACTTTATCTTCAAATAAAGGTAAGATAAACATGTTTTGTTTTTTTTTAAAAAAGAGAGATACCCCCTCACCCAAAAAAATAGTTTGACCTTACATTAAATTTTTTTGTTTTTCTTGCCATCATTGTTGGATAGTATGGAGTTGATTAAAGTATAATTAATCATTAGCATAATTAAAACTGAAATATAAGCTTCTATTTTGGGTTTATATATGTAAATATCCGACTCCAGACGAGTCAGTGCCTCACTCATCATAAACCTCACTGCACGTCACTAAGCTACCAAAAAGAAGGAATCGCCTGAGCCCCAACACTGTCAATTTTTTTTCATGAATAAAAATCAATAAACACACTACACACTGTCTCTATACAATACTTTATTATACCACAACTTATATATTGATATTTAGATATACCATGATCAGCATAGATGTATTTAATCTGGTTTTACAATACCTCAAATGGATATTTTGACATAGTTATGCTAAAAGATCCGCCAGTCAACATGTAACATAACAGTAGGAACGCTGTACATTAAATGTCCAGCAGATGTCAGCACTCCTAAATGAGCTGTTAAATGGGGCTTCCTGTGATCAGGCTTTTGGTGAATCAGTTGGCCGGAAAGATTTGATACAGTCACGGTGCTCCATCATTCCATCACTAACCACACGATGCCAGGGAATGCATAGCAACTCTGTGTTGAAACAAGTAGCTGCCATAATGACCTGCACTTGCCCTGTAAAAAGGGAAACCCTGACCACAAGGGCCGGCACATGGACCCAGGTTCCACCCCTCTCACATTCAGAGTTCAGGTTTAAGGCACCCAGAACCTAACTTCATTTTTTAAATACAGTCTATACTAACACCTCAATATTGGCAGTAAATGGACTAGTTCTTATATAGTGCTTTTCTACTCTGAATGAGCACTCAAAGCGCTTTTACATTTACCCGATCATACAAGCACTTCTGTAAGTATCTACGCTAATTGCTTTTTAATATCTACCATTCACACACATTCATACTCCAACGCTTGCACTGGAGAGCAACTTGGGGTTCAGTATCTTGCCCGAGGATACTTTGGCACGCAGGCCGGAATCAAACCACTGACCTTCCGATCGGTAGGTGACCTGCGCTACCTCCTGAGCTACAGCCACCCAGTTTTGCATCCACAGCAGTGGATGAAAACTGTGAATTTTCTGCAAACTGCAGCATGGGGTGTTTTGTCACCACTTATTTTGGCACATCTGCTAATATTACATGAGCCTGAGGTCTGAGGAATTTGGAGGCCGGGGCAGTGCCTTGGGCTCCGAGTCATGGTTATTGTTATGGTTTCTGAGCTATTCCTGAGTTACTGTTGGGATGTATGTAAGGACTGAATAAGGAGTTCTGTCAAAGAGAAGCAAACCATAAAATGGCTACAATGCAAATGAAAACACGAATAGGCTGAAATATACTATTCTGACACTTTTACGGTCTGTTGTATTAGTGGCACAAAACTAAGGAGTGGGAGTTTTAAAATGCTTCTAAAATAAATTACTTTGCTGGGTAACAACTTTTTGGCCAGGTGCTAGCAGACACAATGCCAAATGAGGCAGAAAAAAAGTTCTTTGTACCTTGTTTTTCTAAGTATATGGCTTGAAATGAAGAACTGTTTGGTTGTAATGTAATTAAACTGGCTGACTATCTCTTTAAATCAGTATTGAAATGAATCAAATTATAAACTTAAAACGAGACCAAGAGCATACAAAATCAAATGAGAAGAGTCAAAGTTTGAGGGAGAACTTTAGTTCTGTACAAACAGAAAGAGCAGCAGAGACAGAAAAGGATGGTGAAGAGAGGAGTACAGAGAGAGCGAGAATTTGGCAGTCAGAGAGAGAGAGAGAGACGGCTGGCCACGCTCAGAGCAGGACCCAAGTGATTTATCCAAGTGTCCTGCATTAGTCAGATGGATGTTGCTGTGCACAGATTAAGATTAGGATACATTCATCAATGCAGCAATGGACACAAATGCATTACAGCTGGGGAGTAAACAAGGCAGCGGCCACCAGGGGAATCAGTGTGCATAATTAAAAGGATAATATGGAACAGCCATTGGCACTCGGCCATAGCAGTTTACTATGAGCTGTAAATCACCGTAAAGATGCTGTAAATATGCTGGACTGGTATTTTTAGTAAACAGTATTTCATATAGAAGTGTGAGCTCTGAAAAAAAAACCTGTGCATTTCATTTCACTACTGCTATGGTGTCACCCAGCTCTTGAATACTGTGCTTTATTTTCACTGTGGTCATTGCAGAGCCTGTCATTGAGTCCAAACAGCAGACCTGCTTTATGTTTTTTTTTTGTTTGTTTGTTTTGTTTTAACTTTTTCAGGCAGCTAATCCTTCACATCATCCAAACACCTGCAACATCCTCAGCCTTGCATTAGCAATCAGTAAGATTTTATTAGTACAATACCTTTTGTAGCAGTGCAATTCATAGTATGCAATGAATGAGATGACTATGACAATAATAATGACTAAAAAAAACTACAAAACATTAAAAGTCGTAGGGGATCTAAAGGTTAGCAGCACCATATATCTAACAACTTCATATTAATCCTTTAAACATCATTACTAAATCAGGTTGGTTGTTTTTCTCACTCTAGCCTGACCACTAATATTATGAGATTGCTTATAAACAGCACACCACTTGAGGCAAATTTCATGTTTCAGATTTAATTTTTCCCTTAATTCAGATGGGTCAGACATACAGTATATTTTCCAGAATTATTTGATCTGGTGACAGTGATAGATTGTATATCTGACTTATATCACATCTAGTATGACAGACACATATTTTCATGTCTTCAGGAATGCAAGTAAACAACAGTAATTGCCATTTAACCCCAAAATAATAAAAATGTGCTTTACTATGTTTATCTGCTTTTTGTAAAACAGTAAATTTGAAAATTTGTGGATAGCAACAGAAATAATAATTTTGAATAAAAAATATAATTTGGATTAAAGAGCTTGCACATAATGGTGGATTAACTATTACAAAAACATAAAAAAATATTTTGGTAAGTAAAAATACTGTTAATTTTTGGCAACTGTGGCATAAACTCTTCATTGGGTGGTGGTCTGTTCCTCTTCAGAGGAAGGCTTGTTTTTATCAGCATCACTTTGATGATATAAACACAAATGATGCTGCACAAACACTTTTATCTAAATCAGTTTATTGTTTCTTCCAAATAGATCCAATTCACAGCAATGATGGTGATAATGATTCATTGATGAAGCTAAAATCGCACAGTTCCTTATTGCAAAATTCACCACAGTCTTGGTAAATAGCAATAATTGGCATCTGTGCTGTAATAAGGCTAATCTTGCAACATGAAACGATGAGGTTTCCTGGTAAAAAAAAGAAACATAAAAACACATTTATTTTGTTTCATTTTGTTTTTTTTTTATTTAACAGCTGGCTGAAGCCCCCGTGCAACCCTAAGATAGATAAACAGAAGGATGGTTGAACATTTTTCTAAGCAATCCTCTGAGATTAATGCCACAAATGTTTTTATTTTCTCCTTGTGTGACTTGATAAACCCAGAGAAAATTTAGGCTGTCATTCACTAGTAATTAAAAAAAATACAACTGTACAATCAATATTAAGTGTAAAATCTCACCACTAGATGTCAGTAGATTTCAGATTCCCATCAACTGAGTTCTTTTTTCTTACCCCTCCCAATTCAAGTGCATAACCCTAGCTATGATTGCTGCTGTAGGACAAACCAAAGCTGGCCTCCGTTCATCTGTAGTGAGTGTAGGCTGTCAGTCCCATGTGTACCTCAGCTGTCAATATGTGTCCAAATCTATTAACCCTGGAGGAGGCTGAGAAACTTTGTGCAGACAGTCCAATACCAGTCGATGAGTCAGTGAAGCTCACTTCTGTCTAATGACAGCAATACTGAGGTAAGATGTTGAGTTTATCCTCAACATTTCTGTTGTTGAGCGCAGCTGTTTTTGGCACTGTTATCTATTTTTAGCCGGCATTAGTTAAATTGTGAAGTGGATCTAATATGACCTGGACAGTTAGTGAATAAACAGCATACAATATAAAACCTTAATCAAACAGTTTTTCAGAGGGAAAGTGTGATTTTTAGGACATTCAAGCCTAATTTTAGATGGTGTAATGTTAGCCTATAATCAGCTGTTGTAGTGTTTAGCCAGCTCAGTGTAAGCTATATGGAAACTGGAGGGTCGCATATTTAATCCATCCATCTGTCCATCCATCCATCCATCCATCCATCCGTCCGTCCATCTTCTTCTGCTTATCTGGGTCGCGGGAGCATGAGCCTAAGTGGAGAAGCCCAGGCCTCCCTCTGCACTCCTCACCCTATCGCTAATGGAGAGGCCATTCATCCTTCAGACGAAGCTCATTTCTGCCGCTTGTGTTCGCGATCTCATTCCATCCCGTCATTACCCAAGGCTTGTGACCATAGGTGAGGGTAGGGAGGTAGACTGAGAGGTAAATCGACAGTTTGGCTTTCATGCTCAGCTCCTTCATCACGACAATGGACTGGTGTAGCCCCAATCCATCTGTCAATCTCCCGCTCCAGTCACTCGTGAACAAAACCCCGCATACCTAAACTCCTCCACTATGGAGCAGCAACTCGTCCCTGAGCCAGAGTGGGCACTCCACCCTTTTCTGGCTGAGGACCATGGCCTCAGGCTTAGAAGTGCTAATTCTCATGCCAGCAGCTTCACACTCGGCTGCAAACCGTTCCACTGTGAGCTGGAGGCCACCACCTGATGAAGCCAATGGGACCACATCATCCACAAAAATCAGAGGTGAGATTCTGAGGCCACCAAGGCAGAAGCCTTCTGCCACTTGGCTACATCTAGAAATTCTGTCCATAAAAATTCTGAACAGATTCAGTGATAAAAGGCAGCCCTGACGAAGTCCAGCACACACAGGAAATGAGTCCAACTAGCCTGCTGACAGCAAATAATTGTAAAAATATTACTAATAAATAAGAATGTTTGTGCACGTTTTTGTGTGTTTGAGCCCTGACTTCAGTTCAGGAGATGAGGAGATGAGTAATCATTGTAGGGTTTTTACCATACAGTATAAAAAGCCTTAAGGCGAGTGTTTGTTGTGATTTGGTGCTATTGAATTGAATTGAATTGAATTGAATTGAATTGAATTGAATTGAATTGAATTGAAGCGAAGCGAAGCGAAGCTAGAGGTGAGGAGGAAGAGGATGGCATTTTATCCAGATCTGGTGTTGTCAATTTCCGTCACATTTTTACTTCTTTGGTGAAGGAGACCCCTTCTCAGATCATAAAATATAGGTATGATCCTTCATATCTTCAGTGTGAGAGTGCAGAAATGAATTTAAACGTCCCTACATGGCACAGAAAATCATATAAGTTCTCTTCCCCCTTTCTTTTGGTGTACTATGCATGTGACCAGTCTCATAAATACATACATTAAACAGGGATTAGGCAGAATAGCGATGTCTATCTGGACCACATCAAGATGTAATTCCACACTAATCAATGTATATTCTTAAGAAAAATAATCCTTTTTTCTTTTAAGAAAACTTAAAATGTTGTATTACTTTATCGTTAATAAATGTCTCACTTTAATATCAGAAAATACTTTTGATTTCTTTCTAATAAATTTAAAACAGTCTTGGAAATTCTGTGCAGTTGTTTTTATCCTAAATACCCTAAATACCCTAAATAGAAACAATTCTGTATATGCCATGTATCTCTACTTTCATAGCATATGTATATGCATAGCTTTTGGGTGATGCAGATGAGATGTGAGGCATTATCAATGCATTATTCCACTGTAATCACATCAGAGAATGGGTGCACCTCACAACAAAGAGAAAAGAGGAAGTGAAAGGGAGAAAGACACATATAGAGAGGAGAGACTGAACACTCTCCAACCCGAATGTGAACTTTCTGCCTACTCGGCTGAACTCTGTGGTCACAGAAAGTGAGCGCTACCCACTAGGCAAAGTGTAATTTAAAAGGATAGGGGTGACCTTTCCTCTCTTTCTCTTTGGCTTGTAGCAGCTTGATGCATCCACTTTTAAATCCACTTTCTCTATCTGGCTCTCTTCATCTCACACTTTTTTTTTTACATTTCTATCTTTCATTCCCTTTTTTCTTTACTTTCATAGTTTCCTCCCCTCCTATAGGCCCATATAACTTCATCCATCAAGTATCATTTTTGCTGTAAAAAATGCGAGCAGATTAAAAGTAATGTATACATATACATACATGGGGAAAGGGTTAGGTCAGGGTGTCTTACTCATTCTCATTTAATATTATGCTATACGTGAACATGGAATTAGGAACATCTCCCTTCCACCTACTGTAAACTGCTGAATATGACTCGGAAGACACACAAACTGTACATGCATTCCTGTTTACGCAACTAAGGACATGCCTGCAGGCTTTGGAACAAATCATTAATAATAAGCAGAAATCAAGACAACAGTTTTCTTTAAAGTCTCAACTACAGTTTTCCCACTACACCATCACACTGTGCCAAATACTCTTTAACGATCACTGTTTTTTTGGATGTAGCTGCCAGTAAAGAATTTTTCTTGCCAAAATGAAAATTTGACAAGTCAGTTCCATTTTTGCTGATGGCATGACCCAAAGATGGCAATACTATGTTTTATCTATCAGCTCACATGTTCAGTATTTTGTTCCTAAAAACTCCTCTAAACTAAAAGAGGACTTTATTTGCTGCTGCCAATAACAGAAAATGTGGTTTCTGGCTTTGTTCTAATAGTTTTAAGATGACGCTGGAAAATACCATTATGGGTCTTTTTCGACATGGTGTTAGAGGCACAGAAAGCCACACTGCTCTGATTGAGGCTTGTTTCAATTTGTAGTCCCTGTGTAGTCAAGAACGTCATCCCTATGCTAGACATTTGCATCACATTTTATACAGCTGTATACAGCTCCCTGATCTAGCTAGGACCTAGGGAGTTGGAGGTCTGGTCAGTACATTTGGCTTTTGTTGTCCCAGGCTGTCCTAAAAAAAGAGTACTGACAGGGACTAGAAAGAGAGAGCATATTTCTCCCATATTGGCTTCACTTCATTAGCGTTCTGTTAAATACAGAATTGAATTTTAAATTCTTCTCCTCACACATAAGGTCTTGAATAATCAGGCCCCATCTTAGCTTAAAGTACTGTATCACCCAAATAGAGCACTTCACTTTCAGAGATCAGGTTTATTTGTGGTTCCTAGGAGTAAGAATGGGAGGTAGAGTATTTCTGCCCCTCTTCTGTGAAACCAGCTATTTTTAAGATTAGGTTTAAAACTTTCCTTTTTGATAAAGCTTATGGCTGGATCAGGTGACCCTGAACCATCCCTTAGTTATGCTGCAATAGGATGAGGCTGCTGCGGGGTTCCCATGATGCACTGAGTATGAGTTAAACATTAACATCTGTGTTTTGTCCTGTTTCTGTCCCCTGAGCCTGGTTCTGCCCGAGGTTTCTTCCTGTTAAAAGGGGGTTTTGCCTTCCCACTGTCGCCAAGTACTTACTCATAAGGGGTCGTTGGGTTTTCTCTGTTGGGTCTTACAATATAAAGCACCATGAGGCAACTGTTGTGATTTGGTTTTTCTCCCTTTTTCTCTCGTAACAAGCTTGTCTACTACAAGGTTAAAAATTCAATGACAATGGTGATGCTGTTGGATTACGTTCAGAATTTTCTGATCAAAAGTTATTTGTTTATGCACTCAAAGAGAGTGCATTGATGCACTACTACAAATTCATGTATAAGTAGCATTATAGTGTATAATAAAGAACATCATTCAGCCATCCTCTTCTGCTTAAATTTAAAATTCAACAAAATGAAAACAGAATTTCAAATAGGTTACTAAATGTAGTAAAAAAGCACAGGTGACATTAAAATGTATCAGTGAAAACAGACTGATAGAATAATCTCCAACATTCTGCTCCACATGTTGAATGATCTCAGCTTCCTTAAAGCCTGCTTATCCCTTTATTTTATACAGCCTCCGTCTTGGTCTTTGAGTTTAGCCTGTTGTCAGTGTGTACATCCAGGTACTTGTACTCCACATGCTGTCCCAGGGTAGACATGCACAGTATAGCTGTCCTCCTCCTCTGAGTCTCTCTAGTCCTACTCACATTCAGAGCTCCTGTACTTAATAATTCGAGGTATTTACATCATCAGTGAGGAGTCAGAATCCATTGGCTCACTCTTAAAAAGGAATACTTGCTCAATAACCAATTGAAATGAATAATAAGTGCAAACATAATGATAATGATTTAATTGGGGTTAATTGTGCTAAACACAAGATCGCACACTGATTGCATTCAGGACAAGTCTTGCAAATTGGACTGAAAACTGTATGGGAATTGTTCTAAAACATTAACAATAACAAATGAGAAATAAAACCAAATCATCCGTCAGTCAATCAAGACAATTCATTTTATAAAATTATTGCATCATTCTGGAGTATTAGTGTTAACAATACAGTGGACATTTTTTCTCCTATATCAGTGTGTTAGCCAGTTGTCACTTGTTCTCATGCTGTCTGTTCTTTTTGGGTTTTTTTCATCTTCCTTAAAGTTTGTCTCTGATTTTAAAAAAGTTACAAACATGCATACAGACACATTTATACCCTCTCCCTTTAAGCAATGTCAAGTCATCCTTGATTATGTACGCTCTAAAGGTGTCATAAGAGGAGGCATTAGGGCAACTGTGTGTGTGTGTGTGTGTGTGTGTGTGTCTTTATGAAGTACTGTAAGTGTGTGACATGACACGTGACATGGCTGTAACTGTCTAACCCCTTTCTTTGAAACAATGTAATGAAGAATAGCAGCACATTACTTTTCCTGCATGTATGCCAACGAGTATGTGTGTGTGTGTGTGTGTCTGTGTGCGTCCTCCTCCCCTTCTCCCATCCCATTTCTCAAGAGTGAACAGAATCTGTTGGGCAGATAGCATCTCCATGGTCATTTTAATATAATGCTCTATGGTGCTGCTGAAGTTCAATGAATGGAGAAGGTAAAAATAAGCTGTCACCCTACTAAAATAATGGCCTAAGTCATTTTGAACAAAAGGTTTATTTTTGCCTAAATCACCATATTTTCAGTGTTGGTTCAGTTTTTTTTTTGTGTGTGTGTGTGTGTGTGTGTGTGTGTATTCTGAACAACCTGAAAAAAAAATGACAAGGCCAGGAGGTTGAAAACAAAGAATGTAGGAAAGCGGAAAAGGACTGACTGAGAGACATATTCAAACAATGAAGTGTCTGTGTGTCTTATTCTTGAATGGATAATGTACCCATCGGGGAACATGGATGACATTTCAGCTGGCACAAAGAAGAACATCCAGCTTCACAGGGTCAGCAATATAAGGTAATGGAATGTGATGGAGGAAAACAGCAATAATAGAAGTGGTGATGGTGGTGTTACACACTCACATGAAATTATGTGAGGAGATTTCATGATAATGGAGTTCAGTGGATCAAAAAGCATGCACACCAGAGTATTGATGAACTGAGTGATGAATTTAAATACAATTTAATCTGGCAAAATAAATATTTTAAACCAACATGAGTGTGTGCTTGTTTCCCAGCAGAGATGATGGATAGTCCACTGTCAAAGTGGAAACACAGTGACAACCTGTAACAGCACGCCATGCTCCATGTTCTTTTCTAATTTGAGGATTTGACAAAATAAGTCTTTAAAATTAAGTGAAGCGGTAAAGAGGATGGGTTTCATAGGTTTTACAAATTATTTAATTAATGATAGTGAAGATCTGTAATAAACATTTTTTAGAACCAACTGATAAAGGGTACAACAAAGAACACAATGCCCAATACATCTAAATAATGTATTTATAGTAGACAAACATTATGAAAAAAGTTCAAATGAATTTTGAATGAATTTGGTATTGAAGACATTTCGCCTCTCATCCGAAAGGCTTCTTCAGTTCTCAGCCAAATGGTGGAGAGACCCAGGTATTTAAACCCCTGTGGGCGTAGTCCCCTGGAGGTGTTTATGACCCTCTATTGTTCATGTGATTAAACACATGTGCCAAGGTGTGAAGGGGGCGTGGGTCATTTCAATCAGTGGTTTCAGTTGAAACCAATAAAGGACTACGCTCCATTGTTCCATGTGGCCTGTTGGAGTCGCTGGAACAAAGGTGTGAATGGGGGGTTGAGACATCTGAGAAGGGAGCTCAGGACAGCACTGTAAGCAGGGGAAAGGTGGTGGCGTAATCCACCTCCTCTAATCAAAGATGATTGTTCACAGTGGACATAGATGGCTTCTTTTACTCCTCTTTCAAACCATCTGTCCTCCCTGTCCAAAATGTGAACATGTCATCCTCAAAAGAGTGACCTTTCTCCTTCAGATGCAGGTGTACAGCTGAGTCTTGTCCTGTCGAGGTGGCTCTTCTATGTTGTGCCATTCGTTTGTGAAGAGGCTGTTTGGTTTCTCCAATGTAGAGATCTGAGCACTC
>VUQJ01045730.1:45613-56779 GCA_015108635.1 Andinoacara biseriatus
TTTTTTAATTAACAAGGTCTATATTCATTATCTTATCAGAAGGACACAGGCTGATGGATGCAATTGTCGTCCATAACAACATGGAGCAGAACTCGGAGAATATGCTATTGTTCTCTTTATGCATGTAAGTACATGATAACACGCATAAATAACATGCATAAATTTGTGGTCATGGTCTTGAGGTGTCAGCCTCTTCTTCGCTTCGCTCTTCTGAATTACCAGTGGCAAGTCAGAGCCAGATAGCTTTTATACTGCTGCCATTTAGTAACTGCAGAGGCAACATATAACAAGCTCTGCAGAAGCGTTTCACATAACAAAGTTCCCAGTCTGGTAGTCTGGCCTCTGAGTGTGAAAGCAGTTGCTGCCAAATTGGTCATTTGCCATCCAAAACTGGCCACAACAACTGCTCATCTGGGTCTGGACTGGAGCCAGTATAACACCCCCCCCACACACACACACCACCTACTTATGAAGTACACATGCTCACAGAATAATGCACAGCTGTGCTTGCAAAGCTAATGCAAAGTTACAACCCCATTTCTCCCCAAAAGCTGTGACATTGTGTTAGAAAAAACCCCACTAACTTTGATAATAGAAAATGGAGCAAAAACATAAAATGTTGAAACACACATTGTACTGATTTTTTTTCTTTAACAAAACATGCCCTTATTTTAAATTTGTTTCCCACTAAATTGCATCAGCACAACACTTTCAGTATTTAGGAACTGAGGAGATTGGCAATAAGCTTTAATAGGATATCCCATGGAAAATTGGTCCCAGGGGAGTGACCAGACAGAGAGCAATTCAGAAAACCCCAGGAGCTCATAAACTGTGACCAAGGTCCTTTCCAAGCCCAGGAGGGGAGCTCGAAGGTGAGTGTTTGGTGGCCAGATCTGTGTCCATGGGGTACAGCCTAAAAAAAATAACACAAATCCTCTGCTCTGTGGGCCCACAACCAGTGCGGACTTGAGGTGGAGCACTCCTGACTAGATATAGTTGGGCTCACCTCCACCTAAACCTCCACACATACACAAGGGGAACATACAAGCTCCACACAGAAAGAACTGATGTGTCCCTGATGGCCAGATGGTGGAACCCAAACCAACCTGTGTGTTTGGATTATTTGCTTTGCTTTGCTCCCGGAAGGATTTTTGCATTTTGCTTTTGAACTCAGCAATAAAGTCATTTTTAATTTATGCTTGATTAGAGAGTCCTGCATTTGGATCCTATTGTGCCTGTCACACCACCAGTTATGACAGTTGAATTTAGGCCATGAAAAAGTAAGTCAGTATTAGCAAGTGACCAGCTAGTGCATATTGTTTAGCCCTAGCACTGTACCCATGCCGTGTGCATTAATGATTACAAACTGGATTGTCCCTCTGCTCTTCAGCCAGACGATATCACATTCACGATTTTTGAAAAAGAGTTTCAAATTTTGAATCAGCACAGGACAGTTTTCTGCTTTGCCTCATTAAGAGCAGCAGCATTTATGGAACCCACTTTGGTGTGGTTGAGTTTTAAATTGGATTTTTGGATGCAGCAACAAACTGTTTTCACTGACAGTGGTTTTCATAGTGTTCAGGAACCAATACAATGATTTCCACGACAGTGATGTGCCCATTTTAATATAACATTGGTTTTAAAGCCTTGTCCTTTATATACAATAAAGATTTTTCTGGATTCTTTCAATCTTTTAATTGTCTTTTAATAATATTATATAGAATAGAAGTTCTGCATTAATGCAATGAAATAATTTTTAAAAATACATTTCTCATTGTCAAATGAAGTACAAGGTTTAAATCATCTGCAAATCATTGCATTTTGTTCTACAGGGTGTTCCAGTGTTTTGGAAATGGGACTGGAGATACCTTTTAAAGAAACATGTTTATGTTTACTACAGACACAGGCACACAGGTATAGATCCACAAACACACAGAAAAAACAGCAAACTACTAAAACTCGCCCGAGAACATTGATGCATCTCAGCTTAAAGTAAGGATGTTTTCTAAGCAGAGTTTAGGTGCTGACAATTAAGGTGAAAAAATGTCCTGAGTAGCACGCCAGACAGAAGTGACCTTTCATAATGCAGAGGCAGACAAAGCAGGATGTGGAGAGAGGAGGTGGGCAGCCGCCTAAACACACTCCAGCCTTTGCGTCATGTTGGAGTGTGTGCTTAGGGCTACATAGGTCTGATTAGGAATGGATCGGTGACTTTTTCCGTACCAATAAACTGCCCATGTCCACATTTTCTCTCTCACTCACTTGTTTTTCCTCCTTCCTGCTCTTCGTCTGTTTCCTCTCAACAAGCTGCACTTTTTGTTTGTGCTCCGAGTGACTCACCACTGCCAGGTAACTGACAACATATATTGGACATCAGTGAGCCCATTAACATTCTGAAGCATCACCACCAGAACAGTCACATGACGTCAGCGTCTCTGTGGAAACTCATTCAGGGATCAGGGTCAGATTCACATTGTGCCACAATCATATTAAAATTCCTTCTGTCGGGGTGTCAGAGAACACACTTTGAATAATTGTTGTGTATCTCTCAATCTGTTTTCTGTCCCCATAATAGCTATAATTTACAGTCAGCATTGTTGTTCTGTGTTGCTGATGACAAATAGTCTGAAACACTTGCAGAGCACATGTATAGGGACAGAAATCCAACAGAAAGGTGACAAAACACCTCACTAATTCTCTAATGTGTGTTTAATTGTCCAAACCAGCCTGAAAGCCTGCAAGCTCATACGAGCAGGAGGAGTGGTTTCAGCTTCAGATTAGTCCTGTTCTGTGATACACAAGTGAACATGGGGTTTATTACTCCATAATCACCCCACTGAGCGGCTGAGACACTTTTTTTCCAGAGACGATGAATGATCACCGCCTATTTTTCCTTACATTTGGAAAGCTTG
This sequence comes from Andinoacara biseriatus, assembly GCA_015108635.1. Taxonomy (NCBI): domain Eukaryota; kingdom Metazoa; phylum Chordata; class Actinopteri; order Cichliformes; family Cichlidae; genus Andinoacara; species Andinoacara biseriatus. The sequence continues at coordinate 48,526 of VUQJ01045730.1, forward strand.
GGCAGTTTATTTTCAAATGCAAAGGCGAAGCAACATGGGACTCAAATTTATTTATAATGGATGAATGGATGGTCTCTGTGAATGTTAGTTTTTTTTGTTCGTATTAGTTGGGGTTAAGTTTATTTTGTTCACATGCATTTATTTTGAAAAGAGAGGAGTGGCGAGGGTGGGAGAAGGAGGAAAGAGAAGCGTGGGAAAGAAAACAAGACAAAGAAAAAGAAAGAGATGGAAAAGTGAGTGGTTGGACGCAGCCTAGGAACTGGACGTAGGCAGAGGTGGGCTAGTACAGACTAGCCAGAACACCCCCGCTAACACAGCTACATGAGTTAGCCCCAAGGCAGACTCTATGAGTTACAGTCAGGACTGAACAGAACTGAGGACCAAAGACTGACCAGGCCGAGGATGTCTCCAGTTGGATTGCATCTCAGTGGGATTATGTTCCCTCCTCTTCTTGTTGTCAGGCAAACAGCGTTGTGGGGCCTCTTGAACCTGACCAGTGCTCAGGGATGGGGAAGTGCTGCCATTTTCTTTTCTTTGAAGGGCCGTTGACTCCCACAACCACAAACAGCAATCCAGGCTGGCAACAGTCGGATTTTTTAATCCAGGGTTGGGGTGTGAGGTGTGCATAGAATTTACATTTTTTTTAAATTTGATTTTTTTTTTTTTCTGCAAGAAAACAGACTCCAGATGGTTATAATCAAAGTAAGCAGGAAAAGAATCAAAATAATTAGAGTAGAGTTCAACAAACTCAGGGAGCATCTGGCCATCCCAGAGGGAGAAGCCAGGGGCGTTACAAACATCATAATTATCTAAAGTGCCGTTCTGATACATGTTATATTTTTAGCATCAAACCGAGTGAATCATTATACCAGGAACTATGATAAGTTTGGCTTTCAAATACCCCCCCCCCTCCCCCCCAAAAAAAGCAGATTCTTTAGATGAAATCTTGTTTTTGGTTCAAATTTTATTTATTATGTTTTGTGTTTTGTTAAATTGGAGAAATCTGCTTTGGTCCAAATTGTTCTATCTGTGATGTTGCTCTGTCTCTCATTTCTATTATATATAAATGTTTGTGGAATAACAGCAATAACAACAGTGTATGTTCAAAACACAGCTATCCATACTCATCTACACGCTTATCAACATCAACACAATTTCTACTCGCATAGTCTTTCACAACAGAAGACCGAGTTAAAGTTAAAACATTAAATTGCTGGAGATCATTTTACTGGGTGACATCACTTTTATTTAGCTAGAAAATTGTTTAAGCCCAAAACCAGTGCTTATAATGTGACAATGAGCAGTGGGATTTAGTAGCTGCCTTATCTATTTTAATTACATCTATTTCACTATGTGTTTTTTTAAGGCTACATTAAAGGCCAATTTAACCTTGAAGATAATAAAAAGAAAATTTAAACTAAGACAATATTATCACAAGCACTGCTGAGTGCTCTGTCATCTTTATTGTATATTAAATATAAAATTAATTAGCACTTACTGCAGAAGAGGGCATCAACAAGGACGAAAGCTTTATTTCCAGCTTTTTGTTACGTCCCAGTGTGATTGCTCTTTTTCCAACACAATCCCATTTATTGACCACCTTCATGGCAGAAATATAGGGAGCTGATAGCACTATTGATTAGGCATTTTTAAATTTCATTTTAACCCAAATCATTGTCTATGAACTACTCACAAGCTGTGCTGTGCATTAGAAGACCAGTCATACTAAAGACGGAATATAAAAGATTGTTAAAAAAAAAAACAGATTTAAACATTCAGGAAAATGATTATTTCAACAAACTACGTGAGAATAATTTAATTGTTATCACTATCCACTTGCTAAAACATGATTATTCTAAGTGTGGCAAAGATGATGCAGCTCTTCACACACTTTGTGAGTCTGGCCTTTTATTTTATCTTAATCTGGTTCCATTAGTATCATTTGCTGTCTATATTGCATCACTGTGTGCGGATAAGTTGAGAGGAAATTGGAGCGAAAGCTTTCCTGTTGACAAGTCAAAGTCGCTTTATATTTTCCACCAATATGGGCTTAATTGAATCTGGACTTCACTGTCGGCCCATTTCTCCACGTTTTGGTCCATTTAAAAAAAATTTTTTTAGGAATGACTGTTGTTTACACAGCTGATGTTTAGTTAGATTTTTAAGTATAGTGATTAATGATGATAATGCACCAACATATGCTCGTATCTAATTTAGTCATCATACACTTCCATCCTTAAAGGTTTTGTGCAGGAAAGTACTTCAAACAGTTATGAGAATCACTGGAGAGGAGAAATGGGAGAACAAGCCAGTTCGAGTTGGGTTTTTTAGCCCCACGTGGCTCTCTTATGCTTCCTTCTAATATCTTCTACAACATCCCCCACCCCAGCCACAAAGGTCAGTGAGGACTGGAGGCCAAAATCACGGAGCTCGTACAGCAGAAAATGATGCAGGTTGGTTGTTGGATAGGTTCTATGCTGTTGCACAGTGTCTGATGAAGGCATTGAGAGATAGAAATAAGATCTGGAGGGCTGTGAAAAAACCGGAAACCCCACCCATGTATTCTACATCTGGCACCTTTTACATTCTCCCTTTCATAACTAATAGACATAAAAATGCAATAAACTTTAACTTTAAATTTGAAAGCTTTCTGCACTCACATGTGTAACATGGTCCATGTTTTTATAGTAAATACTGAACACACCCTTGTGTAGTACATGAGTCAGAGCATGACAGCGACAGACCTTATAGAAATCTTTGTGCAAGCTTTTGTAATGTCTTTTTTTGTTATGTTTTCTCTGCTCTTGCTCGCCATAAGCATCTCTGCTGCTGCTCCCTATAGAGTTTAATCAGCTCCAAAATTACTTTTATGCTCTGATTATATTTTCTACATGAGCTGGCTGACTAAACTATGAAAATAAAGCAATTACAAGAAGATATTGATCTTTGTCAGGTGAAACTGTAGCAGTGATAGGTGAATTACTCCATGTGACAGAATTGAATAGATATTGCCCTTCCCTTCCTTAGAGACTGAACATGGCCTTTATTAATGCACTAAGTCCCCAGCTGCTTCACTCAAGCTGCTCAGTGGCCAAACAGTGAACAGCTTAAAGGGCATCTCCCTAATGTGCCACTATGTAAATGGGCAATGCCCTGTAGCAAATATGACAATTCCAGCCTGAAGTGGCTGAGGGGGCTTGTGGGTGGGTAATGTTGGGATTTACTGACCCACTCAAACTGACACTAAACAGATCGAAGACTATTTAAATAAACTCTTCACTGGCCAAGGTGCACCACACACAGGCAACTCAATATAATTCAACTGCTTCTACTGAGAAAAAACCTACAGGAAATTCAGCACCAAATCACAACAAACAGTCACTTCAAAGCACTTTATATTCTAAGGTAAAGACCATACAATAATTACAGAAAGAAAACAACAACCATCAAAATAATCCTCTATGAACAAGCACTTGGCGACAGTGGGAAGGGAAAACTCACTTTTAACAGGAAGAACCCTCCAGCAGGTTCAGGGAGGGGCCGCCTCCACGACTGGTTGGGGGTAAGGGGAGGGAGACAGGATGAAAGATTATTCAAGACCTTGTATGTGAGAAGAAGGATTTTCAATCCAATTCTGGGTTTAACAGGGAGCGAATGAAGAGAAACAAATATGGGAGATATATGCTTTGTCTTTCTCGTCCCTGTCAGTACTCTGCAATTTGGATCAGCTGAAGGCTTTTCAGGGAGCTTTTAGGACATTCTAATAGGAATGTCAGTAAACATAACCACCATCTCATGGATTACTGACAACCTGACAGTCAGCTCACAGTGTAAGAGATTAGATAGAGCCCTGTCTGATTTGCAGATGTGCAGTAAAGGAGCTCGACAAGGGACTGTGCTGTCTCCATTCTTGTTCACCTTCTACATCTCAGATTTTCAATACAGTGCTGGGTCATGCCACCTACAGAAATACTCTGATGATTCAGCAGTGGTTGGATGTATTATGAAGAGGAGTATACAGTGCAAGTAAATGATATTGTCTGAGAGGAATCATCTGCTTCTGAAAATCAATAACTTCAGAAGGATATGGGCTGCATGTCTCGTATCTATCCTGGGACAGGATCCTGGGACTCCTTGATGAAGGAGTACAAGTAACTGTATGCCCGCATTAACCACAGGGTGAACTGGAAGACCAACACAAGAGGGGAATGAGCAGGTTTGTGTAGCTCTGTGTGCAGCAAAATGTGTGTAGAAAAATGATGGTGAATTTCTCAGTTGTCAGTTGTGGTGAGCACAGTGAACTTTGCCGGGGTCTGCTGTGGGAGCAGTATTGGAATTGGTGACACCAACAGACTGAATAAAACTGATTAGGAAGGCTGGCTCTGTAGTTTGCTGCAAACTGCTCATGTCTGTGATGTTACTATGCAAACTGTTATCATGAACAATACTGACTTCCCTCTGCACCACTTACTGGACAGGAAAGAGGAGCACATCTTCTAAAAGATGGATTCAGCTCCATTATAGGAGGTGTTGCCCAGTATTATGTCTAATTCTCTCTTTTTTCTTTTTTTTTTACCATAGTTTCTGAGTTTACTGGGCAGTTTGGGCCAATGAGAAGAGGTTAGACCTCCAGCCATTTTTCAATATATTTCAGTATAAGAACAACTCTACTGTTTGACGGATTCATTATTACTCTTGGGTTTCTACCATGATTTTTGTTTTTGTTTTACAGAGCTCATCTCTCTGTGTTTATGACTCATCTTTGGATTATTTCCTATTTTACTTTGATAGTTAGTTGTTTCTTGTGCACTGCTTTTAGTTTTATTTCCCACCTGATTGCATTGTGTAGATTTGATTCAGCTGTGTCTCATTACCCTCCTGTTTCCACTTCCCTGATTACCCCCTTTGTGGATAAATCATCCTGCCTTCCTCTCAGTCTTTGTCACAGCTGTTGTCACAGTGTGTTTTGCTCATGTACTCCTGTGATTATGTTGTAGAGTTCAGTTGGCTTGTTGTTTGCCTTTGTGTTTTCTGCATCAGCCTAATAAAAGGCTTGCTTTTTGTTCATTAAGTCTGCATTCTGCATCTTATGTTTGAGTCCTGAAATTGCAGCCCCTGACAGAAATGTGTTGGTCAAACAATAAAGTTTTTATAAACTGTTTCTGGAGCTCTGACCTCTTCAGACTTTATGCTATTTAAATGTTGGGATATTTCACAGGATGACTGAAAGTTTTGACCTTCTGGTATTCCTCCTCTGGGTCTCTTGAGAGTTTCATGGCAATTCATCAAATAGTCACTGAGATGTATGTCTAACTTTCTAGTCCACCTATTGAGAAGAACACATCCCACCTCAGTTGGCCACAGCCATGAATTTCTTGACAAACACTCTGAATTTGTTTTTCATAGTCACCGATAAAAGCTGGCTTATCCTCAATTGATGCTCTCCTTGATGTCTATCAGTCTGTGGACTCCAATTTAAAAACTCAAGCAGTGGATACTGAATATCATTGCCAAACCTTCCCATCTTTTTCATCTTATCAGACCTCCTCTTGCACAGCTCAGTCACACAAACAACACGCACACAATCTCTAATCCCTCTGGGAAATTTGTGTTCATCCACCTGAGAACTCATGATGGAAAAACATTACCCACTAAATATCAATAACTCCTATCAGGCAATCTGTCCCGGTTTTACTTTTGATGTTAAAAGCCATTTAAAAAAATTTTCTCTGTAATATCAGCCAGGTCCCAGATGTAAATTCAGACAAATACAGATAAAGACACACACACAGAAAGAGAGAGAGAGAGAGAGAGAGAGAGAGAAACTATATGAAAGCACACACTCACACATTTTAATTAGCAGCACTTTAGTGGAGAAAGCACTAAACCGTAGGCTAATTAATCTCTACAGTCTGTGTTTTCATTGCGAAACCACCTTGGGGAGGGGTCCAGGTTTCCCTCTGCATTGAGGAGTTTATCTGCTGGGAAACAGGAAACAATAAAGTTGAAAATATTATAAGGCAACAAGGGAAAGGCCATCAGATTAATATGCTGTTAAAGGCATTTGTTTATGCAGTACACTGATGGTCAAGTCCCGTGCCATGAATGTGGAATGCCAACTATCTCTGCGGACTTCCTGTGTGTGTGTGTGTGTGTGTGTTTTGTGCGAATGTGTGTATGAGTGCATGCATGTGTAAGTTGTGTGAATATGTGTATGCAGGTTATGTGTGAGTTCAGCTTGGTCACATACTGCTTCTCATTACAAATCCTCTCATGACTGTATGCAATTTGTGCCTCTGCTCTGTAGCCTTTTATCAGCAGGCAGGCCAAGTACCGTCTCTCTCTGTCTCCTTTGGTCTCCATCATCCCTTCTCAGTGCATTTATGTCAATCACTGTCTCTCTCTTTCTCATGCTGCCATTTGGACCCAAAGTGCAAATTGTAGTAATTAACCAAGAACATCTACAATTGTGTGTTTCCTGGGTAAATGACGTCAGTTCTGGCCATTCGAGGATAAGATGACTGGATTCTCTGTGCTTGTCGGAGCTGCTTGGAATATCAGAGAAGAGAAGGGAAACTCAAGAATGCAAAATCAGAGCATGAACCCACAAAGGTACTTCTAATCCTCCTGGCGTCTCAGCGGTAAAGGGCAAATGGCTGATCAGATTGCTGAAATTGAAGCTAGACATCCTGCAGTAATAAACCTGAGTGTGAGTGGGAGTAGATTGTCAAGATAAACTGCAGTGGCAGTCTAATTTCACAAACAAAGCAGCAGTTGATTTGTCTCTATCCAGATGAGATGTACAGGTCTGTATCAATGTCTGGATGACTGCCTTTTTTGATGGATATGCAGGTTGATGGGGAAATGCAGGCCAGTGCAACAGAGATGCCACCCTACCACCACACACACACACACACACACACACACACACACACACACACACTAATCCTCTTAAGTGTCAGTCTGAACTGTAGGGGCACAACAGGTCTTGTGCCCCCCACTGTGGTTGCTGGCCTTATTTCCATTGCTCATTTCCTGCCCTGGGCGACACCTTTCTACAGCTATTCTGTGACTCCTGTGTCCATCTAATGATGGCCCACTTCTGTTTTTCTGCTCTATTTTTCTAATGTTTAAGTATCAGATGCTTACCCCCTTTAGGCTTGAAATGTGGCTCTAGAAGGTTTTCAGCAAGCTCCTTTGTGGAGTATCATAGTGGCTTTACTATAGATCTTTATTTTTAATACAAATTCACCCTGAGAGATCTCCTAATAACGCCAAAGTATTAATATAGCAGTAACTCAGTAAGGACCACTTTATTCAAAGAAAGATTTTCATTTCCATCTGCAGGTATTTGTATTTGTGGTAGTGTATTCTGAGACCTCCCCACACCTCTAAGCACATTTGTGGACTGCAGTGTCAAGTACAGCATGTACAGAGCAGAGAACACATCAACAACAGACATGCTGCATCAGACACAGCATGAAAGGAGAAGTTTGGGATTATAGTGGACTTTAGGAAGCATACAGCCCCCCTATCTCCCATCATCCTGAATGGCACCCCCATCACCACTGTGGACTCATTTTGCTTCCTGGGAATTACCATCAACCAGGACCTCAAGTGGGAGCTCACCATCACCTCTGTCGTCAAGAAGGCCCAGCAGAGGATGTACTTCCTGCGGTTGCTGAAGAAATTCAACTTGCCAGCAAAGACCATGGTGCAGTTCTATACTGCCATCATCAACTCTGTCCTCACCTCTTCCATCACTGTGTGGTACGCTGAAGCCACCATTAGGGAGACACAGAGACTACAGCGCATTGTGCACTCTGCTGAGAAGGTGATTGGCTGCCATCTCTCCAGGACCTGGAAACCTTCAGGACATTGGGGCGTGCAGGTCGGATCTCAGCCAACCACTCTCACCCTGGGCAAAGACTTTTTGAACTTCTCCCCTCAGGCAGGAGGCTACGGTCCATTTGGACCAGAACCCCCCACCATAAGAACAGTTTCTTCCCCTCTGCTGTTGGTCTCATGAACAATAAGCCTAAGACTGCTATTACTATCCTCCACAAACAGTGATGACCCTATCTCTATGCACTTGTCTGTTGCACTGATCACTGCACTGTTTATGTACATACTACTGATCGTAACTTATCGTAACTTATCTCTGTATTGTATATTTGTTATATTGTGTTATAGTATTTATAGTTATATTGTTTTTTATGTAAGCACCAAGTACCGCAGCAATTTCCTAATGTTG
>VUQJ01045731.1:0-16828 GCA_015108635.1 Andinoacara biseriatus
CATTAGAGAGGAGGCAAGAACGAATTACAGCTGCGGTCAGAAGTTTATAGACGCTCATCACGAGCATGAATAACTGATTATACAACATACGCAAGAATTTATTTTGGATTTTGTCTGGATTTCACACAGAGTCAAAGAATACAAACAGTTTTTTAAAAATCTGTTTTTTTTAACTGTAACAACAAAATGGAATTGTTTTAAAACAATAGTGCAGAATATTTCATATGAACATCAAGCTCATATTCAGCAGCCTTTTTAATAGAGTTCTTTCTGGAAACATTAATGTAAGCTGGAGACCACTTTCCCCCCCGAACTACTCATCGAGCTAATATTAGCTTAATTATAGGATTAGCTGTGTGTGTGAGGGGCACATTGTTTCAGAAATAACCAAGACTTTCAAGAGGTAAATCTGAGCTGTGAAGCATTTTGTTGTGCAAGAACTGCACGTGAGAGATATAATAACTAAATCGATGCCCACAAGTTAACTTTATTCAAACACACATTAGTTTAAAAAGTGTCCTTTAATTCCAGGAAAACGTTCTTTAGCTCTATGAGAATTTCTGAAATATTGTCAACTTAAATGACACACGTCTGCCAGTTTACTGTGTTTTCTGGAGGCTTTTCCTCCCTCGCAGTGACAAATGGCAGCGTTTCAATGGCTGCACGAAGCTCTCACCACAGATCAATGACTACAATCCAAGCCAAAGAACATCTGTTGTTCCCGATCAGTCATCAGTCTACTTCATTAACTCCTTTATAGAGTCACTTTTACAGGCCGGGCTTCAAATTTTATAATAATTTAATAATAATTTGTTGCTATGCAAAGTTTATTCATGCACAAACTTTCTGTTTAACCTGTAATAAAGACACTTTTAAAAAACACATCTCAGGTATTTAAGTCAGTGTAAATAAAGAGGAGACACATGTAATGCATCTTCAGTGTAGAATTGGATTAGTTATAGAAAACTGCCCCGGAGAGTGAATACTGATGATTTGTGGTTAATAAAGTAAGAAATGCCCCTCCCCTGCACTGCTCTGCACTGCTGCTGCTTCGATGTGTGGCAACTCTTGAGATGAACTGGACGAGGCCCAAGCTGAGCTCAAGACTTCAAAAAGGACCATAGAAGGTGCTGGAGGGTGTGGAAATGGCAAGTCCATCATATTTCACTTTGAGGCTTCTCTGCGACCAACCCCGTCTCTGTTCAGCCCCTGCCCGGCACCACCGTCTCTCTTCATCTTCCTCCTCGCCCTCCTTCTCCTCATCATCCCCCTGTCCCCACACGCTTCTGCTGATGGATGAGCTCATTTGCTGCAAATCTCTTTCGAGTCAAACCGGGACACTGTTGTTGCCTCTCTGCTGCTTCAGTGGGCACTGAGGATTGAGATCTCAGCATATAAATACTGCATGTGCGCATTTAAAGACAAACACAAAATGCATGTTCCAGACAGTAAATATGTGTTTGAAATACTTATTATTATATAAAAGGTCTGTGGAGCGGTTCTTAGCCTGCGTATTTCTGGCAACAACCACGAGAAACACACACTGAACAATGATGTTAGTGTTGCATTTGTCTTAACAGCACCACAGAGCGCTGAATCAAAAGCATTGTAAATGAAATACCACAGAGCAGGAAACTGCAGAGGATGTGATTGCCTGTTTTCCCTCCTCAGTGATTTACAGTGAATACGGCCCCGTTCTTGTTTGCTGTAGTCATAGAGACAATGGATTGGCAACAGGCATTATTAAACCAACTCGGAGCACAAATTTCTTTGAGCGATAACGTTGTTCTGCGTGAGATTGAAGTTCAAGCATTGCTCTGTATTATTTCTTGTAAAACGGCTTTCCAGAAATATGTTTCAATTGATAAGTTACGCCATTGTAATGTGTCAGTGCTGATACCGGCACGTCTCTCTATTCGCCGGCCAGACGGCCTGCTTCACCGACAGAGATTCACAATAACTATGATGAATGCAGTGTCCGCAGGAACAAACCAGCCATTTGACACTTCATCCCCTTTGATGCATTATCTGCTAATATCCTGTGGATCCACAGCGGGCTGTTTGAAGCCTTTTGATTCGGTGTGACTGGCCTCTGCTGAGCCCTCCCCTGTGCATATGTGGCAACAATCATCGTAAAAATGGAAACACGTGACTTCAAATGTGTTTTGCTGCTGGAGGCAGTCTCTGTTACTGATCAGGAAAACTATCTTCTGTCACTGGAGTCACACTGAGGTCACTCCAAAGTAAACTGGGTCACGAGTGTGTTTCCCCATTATCTGTGTTGTCATGCGGGTCTAGAAGTTTTTATTTCGTTGACATGCTTGCGTGGAGAGAAAGCTCGGCGTCCATTAACAGCAGATGCAGTGACAGGTCTGCACGAGTCTACTCTGTGTAGCCCGTGGGGGTGAGCGGCGATGAATGAGAGATAGAAGCCCTGCCATGAAATGAAAGGGATCACATACGCAGAGAGATATAAAAATATCACTTGAGAAGGGTATTAGCAGTTCAAGGGAGGAAAACAGGAGGGACCATGAAGACGTTCTGATTTTTAGCAGCTGCCAGATGGGATGGCATGAATCAGAAATCAGAAAAAAAAATGAGAAAAGATGGAGAAAGGGAGTCTGGGTTCCTTCAAAAGAGACTTATTATTTTGGGTGAGATGAATAAAGTTCCAGTGATCTTTGAAGTTAATCCTGATTCAAGGCATCAAAATGATTTGGCAATGATGTGTTTACAGTAGGGTGGGGAAAGTCATCATCTGACAGAATATTTTCTGAAGTCTCTCTTTAAACACACACAAACAAACAGCACTGAATTGGACTGCAGTCATGCTGCCTATGGAGGCTAATAACTGCACATCCTTCCCATGAGTTGCTCCTGAATCCAGGTTCACCTGGTTTTCCTGATGCGAAGGCCGTGCAGGATTTTTACTCGATCCTCCGGGAGCTTCTTGACCACTGCTGCCATCTCAGCGGCAGCTGTCAGCAGAGTAATTTTATGTCTTCCTCGTTCTACTTCTCACATCAAATGCAGAATTTTAGTTAACAAGGATAAGTGTGTGCAGTCATGTGAAAAGGAGTTTTCAGAGGTCTCGATGCACTGCTGTGAAGAAGTTTGAAAGTTTGAAAGAATCATTTTCTGTATATCGTTATCAGTCTCTCACATCATTGTGGAAAAACTGTGGCCCACTCGTCTTTGCGCCATTCCTTCATTTCATTGAGGGTTGCAGGGATTCATTTATGCACAGATTTCCTGTCACAGCTGAGTTGTAGACTTGCTGGTGTGCTTGCTCCCAATTTTGGCCAATATTCAGCTGTCAAACAGATGGCCTCACGTCTGACTCCAGAATCATTTAGGAAATGTATACAGAAGAGTTCATGGACAACTTTATGACAGTAAGGGGCCCATGTGGCTGCAAAACAAGCCTAAATCAGTCCCCCTCCACCAGGTTGTGTTGATGTGCTGTGTTTGGTTTTTGCCAAACATGGTGCTCAATTCAGCTAACTAATGACAGAACCAATAACCCAAACACTGAGTTATTGGTTCTGTCATTAGTTAGCTAACTTAAACTAATGTTGGAGTATTAGCAGGACAGGAAGACGAGCGATAACAACAAATTAAACAGTTTTTTGAGTTGTCCAGTTGGGGTGGACAAAGCTAAGAGTCTTTCAAATGAATTAAACTGTCAGGGTCTTTGGTTGATTAAGAAGCTGGAGCAGAAGATTGCTGCTACTCCTCCTGCTTTTGCTGGGGGACAAGTAACAATGGCTAAGATACCTTTGCCCACACCGACTACAGGGGCCTGGCCAACATTTCCCATAATGCACTGTTTCTTTTTACTCACCGTTTTTACTCTGTTCATAATTCACTCTGAGTTTAATCATTCTCTGTGTCTCTTCCAAAGAGTGTCTTTTGTCCTCTGTCCCCTCAGCCCCAGCCGGTCTCAGCAGATGACTGCCCCTCCCTGAGCCTGGTTCTGCTGGAGATTTCTTCCTGTTAAAAGGGAGTTTTTCTTTCCCACTGTTACCAAGTGCTGCTCATAGGGTGGCTTTTTGACTGTTGGGTTTTGTCTGTATTATTTACCTACAATATAAAGCACCTTGAGGTGACTGTTGCAATTTGGTGCTATATAAATAAAATTGACTTGACTTTAATTGACAGTGTGGGAGGAACAGGTGAAGAAGCCCAGCTGCTGGTGATTTGGCTAAGAGCTACGCTAATAGCTACACAAGGTAGAGAATCCCTAAAGACATAATGAGTGAATACTATGAATAGAATTTGCAGCATGAAGTGTGCTTTGGATAAAACATATGAAGGTATTAAATGAGCAAATTTCATTAGAAATAGCAATTGTTGCAATTCTAGTAGCATGAGTTTTATTGAGGAGCTGTGATTTTCCATCTAAACTGAATCACAAACATACAATTTAATAGCCTAGTTGAGATTTTTTAGTTACATGCACTAAAGGCAGAAATCAGTGTAGACATTTCCTTTGGCTTCCTTCTGCTGGTTATAAATGTTTCTGCTCACTTTATTTTTGTCAGTTTTTATCTAGTACCGGTTCATTTAGGGACCCACCGGCCGCTTCTGTGATTATACCGGCTGTAGTGAATCAAGGTCCTCTGTGTGAGATCACTCAAAATTAACTAATCAGTATATAGTTGGAAAATAAACAAAAACAATCATTAACCTGCCTTTTTACACCTCATATCTTCATTACTGGCAGCTCTGGTGTTTAACCTTGAAATCTCGACATCCTGAATATAAAAAAAAAATTCCTCTACTCCCACGAGTCCAATTATTTATTTCAGACATATGCAAACAAAAAAGGGTTGGAAATCAGAGAAGACAGACACCCAAGTTTACCCACATGAGCAGGAGCCACTTGAACTTCTGCCACTAATTAACAACCAGAGGAAGAAGGAGGAAGTAATCAGGAAAATTAGCTGCCGGTGTTTTGCTGGAACCTGCATGGCTAGCAAGAGTTCAAATGCTGCTTGCCCACATATGGGCCTGCAATATGTCCCGCTAAAAACACCAAACCTAAGCACAAAAAAGCAGACACAAACAAAGAAGAGGCTCCCATCAAAGAATAATAACCACAAAAACATTACAGTCCCCCTAATTTCCTCTTTGCTCACAACTGTTACATTTCTTATTAACCCACCAAGAGTATGAACATATATTGTACTATCGCTCTGTGTGCCCTTCTTTCACTAGAGATGAAAATCTTTAATGATGTTTGAAACAAAGGAACCAATTTTTCAGGCAACTTCGGCAGCAGCAGCCGAGAATCCCAATTTAACCTCTCACAGCGCGTCCCGCAGACCGGATCTGCGGGTGAGGCGTCACACCAAGTGTCAGCAACATCTGTTCAATCTGCTTTGGGGTCCAGTGGATATTATGCCAAGATCTCAGGGCACACAGCTCAAAAAAACCCAGCAGTGATATGTCTGTCACACTGGATAAAGGAGGGAGCAACAATAATCGAGCTGAAAGTGGCGAGGACGAGGAAAATGGAAAAGAGCTTTGTAAACTCAAATCACACACAAGCCACCGAAACATTTAAAGTGACACCAGGAAAGAGCATTTTTGTCTTCTTCTCAGCCTGTAGCAGAGCTACTTTATGCTCCAGACAAACTGTTAGCGCTGTGAGTCCGTTGAGGGTTGAAGCAGCGGGGAAGTCCGACTGGCTCGTGACAAGCCTGAAGAGCCCAGTCACTGCTGACAGGACAGAGTTCACAGGGACGTGAGAGGAGCCGTCTTCAGGTGACACATGTAACGTTTCAAATACAAACCAGCCACAGCTCACTGCTTCCTATTTGCCATCCTGCCTATAAAAGTTATAAATGGAGCTAATTAGTGTGGCACCATCTCCAGGCCAGCGACAGGCAACAGCCTTTCCTCCACACCCATCACCCCATGCCCATGCAGCCTTCTCATGGGATCACACGAGTGTTTAATAAGTGCTAAAATGGACAGGAGCACTATATAAACCCCCGTCTGAGATTTCTCTGCCTCGCCACACTTTGCTTTTATCGTTTCCTTGTTGTTTAAGTAGATTTTAATTGCTTGAATTTCAGTGATTCAACCCCAAGAGTTCAAAAATTACTGGCTCAATTAATCAAACGAAGCCTGCTGGGTTTTTTTTTTAAACCTCCTTTTGTTTCATGAAATATGAGCGAACAGGCCAAAACGGGCACATCGTGTGGGGAGTACAGCAGGGGTGCGCCTTGGTACCCCTTGAGAAAGTGGTGGCATTTGAGCCAGCTTTTCAGTGAGGATGCTGGGCCGGAGTCGGGGGAGGCCTGCTGGATGGATGTGGACTGGCTGCAGAGGAGTTCCTGGCCAGGGTGCGTGCCCGCTCCGCTGTTTGTGCCCTACATCTCAGGGTCGATGCATCAGCCGAGCCAGAAGATTAGTAAGTGGAGGGTCATCATGGATGTGGCTCACTTCTCCCCCTCAGAGATTTCTCTCAGCGTCAGAGATGGATTCCTGGAAGTCGGAGGTATAGAACGTTGGATACAGTTCTGCTAATTAAACAGCTCGAAGAGTTCCCTTTATTAACATTGCTAATTACTTTTACACACAGGATGGTCTCAGGTCTTAATGAAGTATTAAAGATCTTATCTATCCATCTAATATTATCTCAGAGAGTTATTTAAATAGACTTTTCTCACAGTTCACAGGGGAAAAAACCCTTTAAACTAAACACTGATGGAAAAAAAGAAGAAGCTGAATGTAACAAATTTAGAAAACTGCTTAAATAATGTGCTTGGGGAAATTAAAATCACTGCTGTGTGGCAGAAATTAATTTCCGTGGTGAGTGGTTTCTCTGTGTTGCTCGATTTGTCTGCGTGTCCTCACATTCTTCCCCATAAATGGTAATCCATCCCCAGGGAAGCACGAGGAGAGGCCAGACCAGCACGGATTCATCGCCAGATGTTTTACAAGAAGATACAGGTACGCAAAGTAAACAGCAACGATAACCTGCAGATGAGGGAATATGCAGGTAGAAGCCAAGCACGCAGCACAGAGAGTGTTTTTTTTATCTGTTCCTCTATTCAAACTTTGCTTATAAAGCCGCTGAACACATGCTTGTGTCATTATCAGACTCCCGGCAGAGACGGATGCCACCAAAATCACATCCACACTCTCTCCTGATGGTCTCCTGACTGTGGAAGCTCCAGTTCCCGAAACCTCTGCTCCTGCTGCGATCCCCATCCCCATAAATGTGGTAATAACCGGGAAGCTGATTCACATTTAGAGAAACGCTACACGTTTTGAATATTAGAGGAAAACCTCGGTACCAGTGACATATTTGTCTGGCACATTTAATTCACTTTGCTAGAGCCACGCTCCTCGGATCAGGAGGAAGGCAGATAACCCAGATCTGTCTCTGAAGCTCATTAATGCTTTACTGTACGCCCAATTTGTTTAATCTAATAATTACAAGAAAGACTAAAATTTGCCACAACCAATGTGTACAAAGAAAATGTTTTTATTGAATGTTTCATCTAACTCTTAGGAAATATGTCTCCTTAAAAAAAGGAATCATTGCATTAAAATTGAGATTTTCAAGATAATGTTTGCATATTGTGACCAATTTAATATCCTTCTTCATTTTGCTGTTATCAGAGAGCTGGCATTAAAGTTCAGTGAAATGCTAATTTTACGTCTTTGTGCATAAATGCAGGTGGTGGTGGAGGATAACGGAGAACCAGAGGTAAAAGATGAGAAAGAAGAAGCGAGCGACAAAGCAGCAGAATTTACATCCTCAGAGGATCATGGGGAAGGCTCTTCATTGGATCCCCACAGTGATGAGGGCCAACCTGGCAGTGCCCCCACGGGGCTTCAGCAGCATGAAGAAAGGAGGGAAAGGGAGGAGGAGACCCATGAAAAGTCAGCTGGAGAGTGCCACCCTTCAGTGCCCGTAGGTGACGAAAGCACTGAGAGCCTTCAAGAGTCCTCTATGAGCCATGAAACGCTGGAGAGCCAAGAAAGCCCAGACGTGGATTCATCCAAACAGCTGGACCTCCAAGGGTCAGGCGTGGATGAAGAGCTGCAGGTGATGGCAGGCTCAAGGGAGACTGCTGAGGACATCACCCAGGAGCAGGTCCAGAGCCAGGACCTGGAGGTGGCTAATATAAAGCAAGAACACGCTCAGTAAAAGCAACTTCATGGTGACAAAGTACTGAAACAGCCTGCACAGCTCGCCTTGCACTAGTCTCACTGATGCATTTTAGCCATTAGGTCTAACAGCCCTATTATCATGCTGTGGAGCTCCAATAAAGCACGTGAAAACACTTTGTTGTGTGTCATGTTATTAATGTGTTATTAATGTCTGCATTGTACATTCTCACAAAAACATAAAAATGTATTTTCATGTGTTATTTTGAAGCTCTTCGTGAATAATGAATCACATTTGATAGAACGAGAACCGAGCGATGATTTTGACACCAATCAGATGCAATATGTTTGCACAGCTGTGCATTCGTCACTTCAATATGAAACACTTGAGAAGAAAAAAAAAACTGGTGTGACTCAAGTATTGTTGCTGCTATAGCAACAGCATAATTGAAGTCCATGATTATAATACCATTAAATAAAAAAAAACTTACTGGTGACTTTGGAAAGCTGAATCCGTGCAGGGCTGCTGTCGTTCCCAGTTGTGGCTCCAGTTTGGAAACTTTTTCAATTCAAACTGATCATCCCTCTTGATTCCAATACACAGAGAAGATTACATTATTTTGCATCACACAACATGCAATGCAACGGCCCCAGTTTTTATTTTTTTTGCACTTACATTCAAAAGTGCTGGCAGGGCTGCCTCGATGAGTTCGGCCCATTCTGCAGCACACAGCAGCGCCAACCTCACCCAGCACTAAGCCCACCGCTAATCTGCTGCCCAATTCCTTCTTTTATCCAACAATAACACCACAGGCTCTGTGGATCCCTGGAACCAGGCCCCCTGAGCCGCACGGTTCTCAATGAAAGACACAGATGTTAAGACACGCTGGGCGATTGGCTGGACATGTTTATTGCATCAGTCAATACAAAGACATCAGGAAACAAACGTCTCTGGCAAACACGGCAGTCTGTCCTCTCCTGCAATCATGCAGCCGTCTTTCTTAATGCTCAAATAGAAAAGACAACACTGCAAAATGTGGAACATTTCAGATTCAGATTTATAATCAATTGGCACTATTATATTTACATACACTGTGGAGGATTGTTATATATTATACGCATTAATGCGCAAAATTCACCCTCGGGAAACACAAACATGTAATAAAATATCGTGTCAGCTTGCAGGACTTTATACTAAATAAAAAAACCCTGCAGGAACTGAAGGAAGCAAAGATACTCGGAAAGATTATTTTTGAACAAAAATATATGTTGAAAGACTGCTACAATTAATAAACTTCACTTTATACAACCAAAAAAAGATAAATATTTGACTCTGAAGATGAAGAGTCGCGAATAAAACTGAGCCAGACAGAAATCAAATGAAATAATCATCCACGGCCTCCTATTATCTTTGCATTTTTATTAAAAACTCCCTGACACGAGCAAAACTATTAACTGATGATAATAACTGTTACTGCTAAAGAGGACTAAATTTCATTAAGAGAACTTTAAGAAAAATCTGAAATATAAATCTGTTTGTGGGAAAAAGCCTTTCATGGACATCAAAAACCTCCAGGAGTCAAACAACGTGAAGCTAGAGGCAACACATTTCACATCAAACTGGTGACTGATTGTGCAGAATGATGCGTTTAGACCAGAGGAGCCTCCTGGGGCCTGGGGCCTTCCACCTCCTGCATTTCACCACCTTGGGAGCCCTCGTTGCTGAAGAGGTAATACGGAGGCGTCTGTCGAGCTTCGATGATGAGGACGCCCTCGGGCGACAGAGAGGCGAAGACTGTCAGAGGGTCCACATCTGTGGGGATCCTGATGAGACAGGAAAAAAAAGTTTGATTATTTTCATGCAGTTTATTGGAAGAAGTTCATGTTGCTGGGAAGCTTTAAGCTGCTGCTGAGTGCGAGAGCAGCGAGGAGAAACAGTTCACTTCTTCTGTCGGTGGCCAAATATGGTTCTTGTAGGTTTTCTGTGTGAGCAGCCAAGTGTTTCAGGGAGTTAATATAAACACCAGACTGGCTGGAGGATGAGACTCGTGGCC
Source organism: Andinoacara biseriatus (assembly GCA_015108635.1). Taxonomy (NCBI): domain Eukaryota; kingdom Metazoa; phylum Chordata; class Actinopteri; order Cichliformes; family Cichlidae; genus Andinoacara; species Andinoacara biseriatus. The sequence goes on from VUQJ01045731.1 coordinate 10,185, forward strand.
CTCCCCTCCATTTAATTAGAGAGGACCCTCCACTGACTCCACTCCACTGAAGTACAAGTTCTAATCCACGGAGGAACCTCACAGGAGCAGATTTATGTATACACAGCTCACATAGTGTCCCTGAGCTTTAATATGACCTTTCAATAACACCTCTCAGGATCACAAACACGCAACAAACACCAAAAAACCAAAAATGAGACCAGTCACAAAAACAAACTGCAGGGTTGGCAATGGGTGGAAAACTGGGAGTGCAAAAAAAAAAAATGACATGAATGCAACAACACAGCATCCTGCAGAGGTATTATAGTAACGCCAGTTTAGAAAGAATAAGACAAATAATGGGTGTAGAGAGATAAAAGAGTGACGTGGGGTCAGTAAACACAGCATCAGCGCTTTAAAGCTGCATCTGTATGCTGGGTGACATCAGCATCCTTATTCTGCACTTTCTTAAAAAACAGGCAAAAAAAAAAAATGGAAGTTTTTGTCATCACTTTCTAATTCAGGTAATATTTCAAACAGGATTTCAGTTTGTGCAAGAAAGCATTAAAATGAATGACTGTAATCAGTTCACATGCGTCTGCGCCCCTTCTGACAAAGTCAAATAACTCAGCCGGCCCTTTACGTGGGACTCCAGCAGAACCCTTATCGGTCGAGCTCGGGGAGTTTATTTAACTTTGGCGAGCGTTCAGTTTATCTCAAGCATCGATTCTGTAAAGCTGCCAAAAAATGACTCAATATGCTTTTTTTTTCCCCCTGCAGAGATCCTGAGACAGAAACGAGCGAGACGGAGAATGTGTGCAGAACATGTGACCCTTCCCTCCATCCCACACACTACACACTTCAGCCAAGTCGGCCCAGCAGGATCGTTTGTCTTATGAGAATAGAAGCAAACAGAAAGAGAGATTACTAAACACACACACACACACACACACCAATGTTTTCTGTTAATAAATTTCTCAGTTTGGAGAACAGGAGAATTCACGTTGCATTTGTTACTTTTTCCAGTGTTTGAGGGCCAAGAAGCAAAGCTCCTCTCCTCTCTGTACCTTTTCTTCCTCCTTATTTCAGACACAAGGAACTGCTCCTCAGTGTCACATGATCAACCTCCACCTATCGCCTCCCCTCTCAGCCTGCAGGCTGTGCAGGGTTTGAGTCTCCCCACATCAAAGTGTCTGTTCCTCTTAAATCTTTGTCGCAATAATTGTAAAACTTGTCTTAACCCATTTGTGTTCCTGCTCCTACATCCTGAGAGTTGAAACAATATGAATCATCTTATTACTTCTTCTGCCACTGGAGTCCCTGCCTTTGCCCCGTGAACCAATCAGCAAAAATAAAATAATAATAATCTAAAGCGATGGAGACCAAACCCCTGCTTCACGTCTGCATCGCAAACGCTTCAGTGCCATCGGTGCGTTTTCACAAATTCACAAGAAGAGGGAATTTTTTATAGTTTAAAGCAGACTTTGATGTAAATTTAGATCAAACACGACTTTTTTTTTTTGCCATATTAGATTTTATGTGATTTTTTTTCCTCCACAGGTCAAATTTGTCTCATTCATTGTCTAAACTGGAGCACTTTAATCATCAGACTCAGTCTCAAAAAGCTCTCAGAGGGATGTTTGCCTTTTCATGGAGGGTCCCAGTTTTATTAATAATTTTGGGCTGAGCTGAATGAATGTTTCTGAAATTCCAGAAATATGGATGCTAATCTTATAGATGCGTTAAAACCTCAGGTGTGAGATACCTTTAGTTGTTGTGAATCATTCCGATGGGTGTGCAAACAGAATCAGCAGGCAGATAAATACGCCCTTGTCTACGTTGCAGACAAAGGGTTTTAAATATGCAGGATAATTATGATTAGCTCAGGCTTGCCTGCTGTAACATTTAAATGCTGACACAACTCACAGTAATCCACATACAAACTTTATTGCTACTGAACAAGAAGAAGCAAAATGAATCAATCAAATCAGGAGACGCGACCGTGCTGAGCGTCACTCGTTCTCACAGCTACAGTATTCGTGTATCGAGGACAGTTATTTATATACGACCCACTGACTGCGGCACACACTCCTTTCCTCTGCAGGCTCGGTGTGTCCTGAGTTCGCCCAGCTGAGGAGCCGGGGCCTGATCTGAAGGCATTCCAATTAAAAATATTGTGATATGAACAGCGAGGGGCTCGAGCACCTGCTTATTAATTAGCCAGTGTGACATTAGCTAAACTGGATCGATGTGGCAGCGAGATGGTGATTCGAACTGACGATTATCGCTTCTGTTTGAAGTCTTTCCTCCGTCCAATTAAATGGGCAAAGGCTCAGAGGCAGGCAGCATGTGGAAGCTATTGTGTGGCTCGTTTGGCTGGGATTAGTTACCATATGAATACTCTGAGAGGCTCGGGCTCCATGTACCGATACCGCTTTATCTGTGCAGAACCTGCTTCAGGATTCTGGCCGTGCAGGGACTGAATGTGACTGTGGAGCACAGGATGTTTTCATGTTGTTCATTTCCACATTTCTTCAGCTTCTCTCTCTACGGTTAGCGCTCATTGATTCACAGCTTTTTTTTTAGCCATAATTCTCAAACTACATAATGATCTCTGCTCTAATGGACTTTTTACAATGAAAACCATGTAAGTAAGCTAACTTCCATTTTCTCAAACATTCACCCAATTCATCCAAGGCCGTAATAGGCTGAGAGGAAGGTCGCACCCCAGACAGGGTGCTTTTAACTTTGCACGCACTGTATTGCCAAAAGTATCCACTCGCCATCTAAATCACCAAATCCAGGTGTTCCAGTCCCTTCCACAGGTGTATAAACCAGCACCTCGGCATGCAGACTGCTTCTCAGGAGCTCAGTGAGTTCCAGAGTTGTGCATGTTCTGCCCTTCATGCTGTTGCAGTGCTGGAAGCTCTTGTTGAACATAGCCAAAGATGAAGTCGCAGGTAATCCCGAAGATGCAAACGCTCAGGCTTCAGACTGCTGTAAACTCTCAGCTCTATATCATGTAACTGAACCGATATTTATATTATTCATCTGAGGAATGCAGCTCTGGCTCTGAGCGCAGAAGCCCCGCCCACCTTCTGTTTACGAGGGGCAGCCAATCAAAAGGAAAGTGTCCTAAAAGCAGCTTGTTTCAGACAGTAAACTGGGAGCTGCACTGAGGCCCGTATAATGAAAACGTCATTATGAGAAGTTTTGATTTAGTTATTTCCTGTTTTATTGACTGATTATTGCCTATTGCTGTCACCTGTGGTAGTTTCCCTCCTTGTGATAATTAATAATAATTATGCTGTATTAATTATTTACTGCCTTATTTTAAAATCTCTGCTTCCAGGCTTTGTTGTATTTTCCACCTTTTTGTGCCACAGCTGTAAAGAAACCAGCAGTCAGATTGTTTCATTATTTAAGCTTTCCAGCTGTTTTAGTCTTCCTGGAGCTTTTGTGTTCAACCTTCTAGACTGTTAATTGAACTTTGACCTTCGCCGGTACTCGACTGTCTCGTGCACGACGCCAGTTTTTGGACTGTTTTGGTGCCTCCTCCTCCTGCTCCAAATTTTGTGTGCAGGACTTTTATCCCATTATTTTGCCCACTGGTTCCTGATCACACTCGATTTTGTATCTTTGCATTTTAAGCTCATTCCCTCAGTGCCAACCATCCCAGCTCTAAAGACCTTCCTTCACAACAGCTGAAGGTTTCAACAAGCAGCTGTGCTGTAAACATTATTGGGCTGAAATATCATTAAATGTGAGGTCTGAGGTATCGCGCAACTCAAAAGTTCAGAATATTATTAAAAAAAATTGTGATTTAGTTCAAAAAGCTAAACTCTCACATATTCTACAGTCCTACCATGCACGACATATTTCAAAACTTTGTTTTCATTTCGATGATTGAAACTTACAGTTCATGAAAATCCTTTATCTCAAATTAATCTCAGATTATTTTCAAAATTCCGATTGTCTGTGTGTTGCGTCAGTATTGCAGCCGTACATGATTGTGCAGAATTATACTCACTGTATTTTCTTTGTGAAATTCTTTGTCACGATTCCTCCTTCTTCCTGTTTCTCTTCATGCTTTCCTGTTTGGAAAAATGAGTGAACATGACTTAAGAATTATTTCGTTTGGCGTTGTGCAATCATTAATCGAGGTCATGCGTTAGAAATGTCCCAGTCAGCAGTTCAGCGTTCAGACGTCTTAGACCTTTAACACGGCGTAAATAAAAAAAAGGTGCTGATGTAACTGAGCTCAACGTTTGGCACACTGAGTTTTCCCACCGTTCCCTCTCGAATGTTTGCTTTGGGATTGAAGTGAACGTGCCAAAATGATTTCTCCCTCGTCCTCTTTGGTTGAACGATTCAGAAAGAGCAGGACGTGTTGGAGAGAACATGAAACTAAAAAAGTGCCTCTGCCATCGTCTCCTTCACTGTTTGTGAAAGACACTTCTGACTGCTCAAAGTGACGTGACGCTCTGGAGAGGAGGGAGCTACGATCACCAGTGATGTCATCGCATTACTAGGAAAACTTCATCATGACTTAAGTTCAAACTCAGGGAGTGGTTCAGTAAAGATGGTTCAGTAAAGATGGTTCAGTAAAGATGGTTCAGTAAAGATGGTTCAGTAAAGTATTGTTCAACAACACTTTGCCTGAGCTCGTTTTTTTGGTTTCTTTTGACAGAGATTATTGATCCCAGATGTTCGTGTTCTTGGTGTTTTTATGAAGAGGATACAAACATCAGGACTCTGGGTGCAGTTTTCATATTTGCTGCATAGATGCAGCTTTTAATGCCACACATTCCAATTATGATGAAATATCATGAAACATTTAATCTGATCAGATAATGACATCATACTTTTTTCGGCCATAACTTCGTAACAGAAGGAGAGATTGAGGAAAACTTCACCTGCACTGCTCGTCAGAGACACTTTTACTGCAGTAACTGTAGTTTTTCTGCAGGTACCTGCTGCGCTGAGGTCATCCCATTGAGCCAAGGTCACTGCAGACTGTGTGCGGGTTAAAGATCAGATCACAGCTCACCTGAATCATTTTTTGCCCTATTCATTTCAGGTTATAATCGCTGTTATCTGATCTGCAAAAGCTAGAGTTGTAGCTTCATACCTCTTCATAACAACTAGGTGTTTTTTTTTTTATAACTCACACATTTAAATTGTAATAAGACTTAGAGCTTGTGCTATGTGAGGCGTGGTCACTATGACAGGTGGATGCTAACATGGTGGAACTGCAGCTGGGAGCTGCCTGCTAGGTTTCACCTGAGCTAACCACCAGCATCAAAATGTAGCTACACTTTATCCAAACTGCTGCATCCGTGTTGAGCTATCACGGATCATTTATTCTTCCCCCCTCCCGTCCTGCTTCAGTGAGCTCTGATATGCCTCCATGTTAAATATTAGTTCCTGCAGTGAACACCTCGAACTTGCTTGTATAACATTCGCACTCTGTGATCACGATGAGTCCCTGTGGCAGAGAGGCCCAACATGGCGCTGACTGAATGACCCAACTGGCATACCAACAATGTGCTTAAAAAAACCCTCAGAGCTGGGGGGGTTGGGGGGGGGGCTGACCTCTGTGGCCTCCTCAGTCCCGGGCATCCCTGGAATTCAGCTGTCTCTTGAAACTTCGAGTTAAGGAAGCAGTTTGTAGACCTGACTGCTGCAATCAGTGACTGAGGAGGAGCGTGACAGCAGCAGACAACCTGCCCGAGATCTGCCGGTCAGAGTGGGTCCTGTTTCCAGAACATTCTCTGTGGTGTTCAGCGGCAGCTCGTCTTATTGTAAACAGAGACTGTTGTCACGGCCTTGCCTTAAATCTAAATCGGGCTCATGGGCGGCTGTGGGACTGATTCTCCAAGAATCCAGAACAGGTGTTTGAGCTTGAGGATCTGCCTGCCAACCTGCGCGTCCCAGTCCCCCACATCTGCCCCCCCTCTTCCACACCCACACCCCCCTGCGACCCCGTTATACCACCGAGGCTTTCCCCTCTGCTGTGTCCGTCATGCTGAAAGAATATTTCAGGCCTCAGAAATACTGAGGCGTCGATTCTCTCTTTGGTTCGACTGCTGTCACTTTCTCACCTGTTTTTTTCAGTTGTTTTTTTTAATACCTAATATGTGTTTCACACACTGAAGCGGTTTTACATGATGCTTTATCTTTCTAAATATAGACAAACTCTGGCCGGCAGTTGAAATTCCGCGCACAGGCCCGTGAAACCCTGTGAACATGCTAAATATAAAATCGTTATTTATTATACTTTAACCTTTAGCGTCTTTTTCTAACACAAGAACAAATATTTCTGATGGAAAAGTAACGAGTTGATTTCTTTTAAATAAGACAGATGGAATGACGTCATCGCGCTGGTGGCAGCCTCGAAGATGCGTGTTTTCACAAGCACGCTGCACTCTATTTATGACGTGTATATTCAATTTAATGAGCTAAATTTTAATTAGATTTAAATACAACTTTTGATCTGCCAATTTCCATCCAAAGAGATTTAGATCAATTTTTTTTAATTGTGCTCTTAACTTTAAAACTTCTCATTTAAATCTGAGCCTATTAAATACTTTTGCTGTCACTGCGTCATTGATCAGTTATCACAAACAGCCCCCCCCCCCCCCCCCCCCAACACCCCCCCCCCC
>VUQJ01045731.1:24983-36429 GCA_015108635.1 Andinoacara biseriatus
AGTACATGCATGTCTTTGGACTGTGGGAGGAAACCGGAGTACCCGGGGGAAACCCACGTAGACACGGGGAGAACATGCAAACTCCACACAGTGAGACAGAGGCCGGGTCAAGGTGGAATCGAACCCAGGCCTTCCAGATGGTATTCAAACTGTAAGGCAGCAGTGCTAACCACCGTGCCACCGTGCTCCCCTAATTTTTTAAATAGCAGATGGAAAGAAAGAAAGTGATTTTTTTAACTAAACTTTGGTTCTGATTCCCGGCCGATCCAGCCGCTTCTCCCAAAGCATTCCCATTATCGAGGCTACAGTCGGCACAGCGGCGCGACCCTCAGGGAAATTTAAGCAGATCTTGGTGCATCTAACATCCTCTTTAGCAGTCGCCATCACACACAATCTGTGCACACTCAAGGGTGGAAGATTTCACTTACAGAAATACACATTTAAATAAACACATTATTCAATGTCACCTCAACATATTCTGACTTCAAATCGACATTTAATCTCACATTTTTCTGCTTTTCTTTCAGGCTGTTGCCTCAAACACTCTGCACAAATACAACTAACTCACCATATGAACATATGGTGACATATTTTACAATCAACCACACTCATTTTTTTTTGTCCACTCATACCTACCTTTCCCGTTATGGATTGCTTTTTTTGGGGAAAAAATATTAAGCAAAAATCATGCTGCATTTTGGATTATGTGCCTTTTTTTTTCTTCGATCAAACCCCATAAATAAACCCTATACAGACTGTGGGAAATTGAATGCCAGGCATAATTCAATATATGGATTAATTTATTGCATTTCAATTAAAACCCTGTGGTGTTTAATTAAAAACATCCGTCTGTGCAATTAGCATAATTTAATGATTGCTGGAGAGAAGTTAAATATATTTTATGCTCCAATAAACAGGAGACACAGGGTTTTAGGACACAGCTGCATGTTCAGGGCTCTGGAAGAAAAACCCGACCTCCAAGGAACAGCCAAACTTTGAAATCCAAAATCTGCCGGTCTCACTTTGTGGATGTGTTTTGTGTTGGTGTGATCCTGCAGCCACTGAGATGGTCTGCAGGAAGTGTGCCATAAAACAGGTGCAGGGCTGAGGGGGTTAACTGTCACGTTGTACTGAGAGTTCATCATAAACACATTCCTGCACCTGAATCTTATTCGCCCCTTAAAAAAGGTCATCTCAGTAAAGACAAAAAAATATCAAATTTAACATATTTATGTCTAATGAATTCTTTGTTGGCTCTTTGGTCCAAATCCACTTATTATTGATTTGATTATTATTCACCTTCATCTCTGAGATCAGGGTTCTAGCCAGCGGTTGATCGCCTGGTGCTGTGCCATGCTGAGGTCGTCTTTCACTGGGCTGAGAATTTCACCGGTTCGCTGTCTATCGGAACTGTTGCACACATTATTTCACCACAGTTTGCAATCTACCACCGGGCACGGCCAGTTTCATTCACAGTGTGCATGCGCCATCTCCCGACGTTCCTGTTCATGCTTGATTTTGCACGGCAAAATAGTGACCAGCGTGAAACCGAGGGGGAAGCAGAGGGAAAAGGGAGCTTAACGGACAATTTTGGGCTTCCTTTTACACATAAAATCCCAGTTTTTTTTGTTTCTTGTATTCGTAGACTCAAAATGATAAGACACTGACGTGTTGCTCAAGGAATGTTCCAATCAGATTCAGGTGCCTTCAATGACCCAGAGGACCAACCATTATCACAGAATATTACATACATACAGAGGTGGGAAGTAACAGAGTACAAATACTTCATTACTGTACTTAAGTAGATTTTTCGGGTATCTGTACTTTATTTGAGTATTTATTTTTCTGACTACTTTTTATTTGACTCCCCACATTTTTACACAAGTATTTGTACTTTCTACTCCTTACATTTTCAAAACAGGTTCGTTACAGGAGAGGAAGAAGAGAGGGTAGCTTTAAAGGTAAGGACTGCAAAACAAACTGAGGTATGCTAACTTTGTGTGATTCAAAGATTGTATGAAAATACTGGAGTGTAGTGCGTGGCTGCATTTATAGTAACGCTCTGTGTTGGACTGGTGCACAGTGTTTCTTCATGGTCACAGGTTATATTAAGTGTAGCAGAGATGCGTTTGAATCAAAGCTGTTGATGCTGAGATTCATTCACCTTTATACAACCTGCTACTTTTACTTTTGTACTTTGAGCACATTTCAGAGCCTGTACTTTTTCACTTTTACTTAAAAAAGTTGAACCAGTACTTCAACTTTTATGTTTGTATTTTTCTTGTACTTCTACTTAAGTACAGAATGTCTGTACTTTTGCCACCTCTGCATACATTTTATCTAACTGTTCAGTCGCTGATATAGCAAGCTGACATGGCGTTTAGCGTTTAGCATTAGCAAGCTGATTAGCATTAGCAAGCTAGGGCTAATTGGCCTCCACACCCCACACAAGCACCGGGCTAGAATCCTGATATATCGATTATGTGATTAGAAAAGTTTATGATTTGCACACGTTGAATGTCAATACAGGAAGCAGACTGCCCCTAAAACAAGTTAGCTTTATCTCAGCTCACATAAGTGCTAAATCAAAAGAAGCTGCAGTCACATTCATTTTTGATGCCATTACACAAAGAACTGCATGCTGCTTTCAGATAACAATTTAAGGCAATGCCAGTAACAAAAAACACATCATTATTATTATCCTGTGCAGCGTGTCTGCCACAGCTCTCGGCTTCCAATGAAAAGTGAAAACACGCAGCTTTAAGGGATAAGACTGGCTATTTTTTTTTTTCATCACCGAATTTAGTACAATTGTCAGTTATCAAGGTTCAGCCCATTCTTAATCCCAGGCCACCAAAACACGGCACTTTTATCAAAGCTGCCGGCGTCTCACAGATACACAAAAGGTGTCCTCTGGCATTATGGTAATACTTAGACGGGTCTCTCACTCCCACCTTATCTATGAATGCTTGCAAAGGACCTCTCAGCAATACATTTAAATGCAGTAATTGCTATTTTTCAGTTTGCAGGGAATATTTCCACTCAAAACACAGTCCTTCCTCAATTAAACCGATTAACTTTTGTAGCCTAAATCTACCCAGCGTGTGCACCTACCTAGAGAGAAAACTGAAAAAGTAAAATGTCAGTGAAAACAAATTTAATCAGCGAGCGAAAACCAAAGTTTCAAACGGGACATGAACTGCAGTCCTCTGGCTGACCACCTCATGATGCACGCCGCTACTAAAAGAGGGCTCTGGGCATCTAATGTCACCACAGTTAATGCACCACAGGCACCAAACACCAGCAGCATGTGACACCCCAGGATTGGAACGCTTTGCAATGCTCCTTTTCTGAATATGCAGTTTGTATCAATATAAGACTGAAAAGTATCAGTTTACTGATGCAGCAAAACAGAGCGCAAGAGGAATCACCGCTTATGCTAGCACGATTTCTTAACAGAAGGCGAAATAAGCCTTAAAATATCCGGTTGTTTATCCAACATGTTTATCCAGCAGGAATGTGGGGAGCCTCTTCTACCTGGTATATAATCATGTTAGTTATTAAAGCAGAAAAATAAAAGCTGATAAAACTGCCTAAAAAGAAAGAACCTCTAAAACAAAGTAAGATTCAGTTTTTTTATTTTGTAAATGTTTACCCCCTGGAGGACAGCAAAGTGCTTTAGGCCTTGTGAAATATGTTTCAACTGAATATTAATAGCATGATTTTTTTAATGGCCCTTGTAAAAAACTACTTTTATTATTGAAAGTAAATTGGCAAACACGGCCGCCCCACTGCGCTGTAGGAATTTCATGCTGCCGGAAAATAAGCTGTTTGACATTAACTGAGAAATGGAACTGAACCAGTGGAAGCACCACGAGAGTCCCCAAGAGTACTTACGGTGCCAGTCGAGAGGATGGAGCGATATTTTGGAGCCATTTTACACACTGATTTGGTTGTAGGTCTCCACTTCGTGTCCGTGTAGTTGAGCACTGCGCTGGGTTCCTCTCCTCCAGCTGCCGGGGTTCCAAACGCTTGATGAACTACAGATTTCTGCAGATGGTGTCTGTGGGAAAACCACAGAGACGTTTGGCTTCCATTAGAGCCGATTCTGCACTTCAGAGAATGACATAAAAAGCAGCACTAATGTAAATTTGAAGGCAGAAAAATATCTAATTTTATTTTGTTGCCGTTTTACTGCTGTAATCACAGGTTCAATTGGATGAAAATGCAGGAAGAATATATGACAAAGCTACATATTTCTGGTTATTATTTTTGAGTAAGTAATCTCGACAGTTTGAATTCTGGACTTTGATTTGACTTCAAACGTTTCAGGGATAAAGGTTCACTGACTGAATTATACGTGCGTTTATGGCTTTACATTTAATGCATTCAGCCGTGATAAATGACCATTCACGGATTAATTAATACCAGAAACTATCGAGTTATTCCTCTGGCTCAAAGACATGCTTATGCTGTCAACCCAGCGTGAACCATAAAAGACATCTTTCATAGTATCACAGCCAATATTTTTGCTATACGTTATTATAATTGAGTGTATTGATCTCTGGAGAGCATTTGCAGCCATTTTCTGTGCGGCTCTGATAAGGGCTGGTTGAGCCTGTCTGAGGAAGTCACCTCCACCTTATCAGTCATCGCCGTGGTGTGACCAAGAGCTCAGCACACACCTCGGACTGATAAGATAAGCCGAGGGAGCAGGCTGGGGGTGGGGTGGGGGATGCCTACCTGTCCTCTGTTGAAGATTGGCAGGAGGAACTCTCTGACTCTGACCTCCGGTAACGTCGCCTCCGACGTGAGCGAGTCCGAGAGCTGAAGGAGAGCAGAGGGAAGACGTGGATAAGGAGCTAAAAATAGGATTAATTTCTTCACCTATACACATGCGGTGTCATTTCTATTGTTCGGTGTCTTGAAAGAGCGTTGGTAGCAGGGAGTCGCCGTCTAAACCACCAGTGCTGATAAAAATCAATCTGATCTGTTTTGGATAGAAATAACGTTCATGGATGAAGGATTCTGGTCATTTCCAACATCATATATGTAATCTGTGACTCTACTAACGCAGCTTTGACCCCCTTAAGACAACTGATTTGTCCGATTGGTGGAAGGTTGGAAACACAGGGTCTGTGCTAACAGCTAGCGCTGTGAGCTACATTAAGAATATCCTCGCTTCATGACATCATACAAAGTGCAGAAAAAAGCATTTGATTCATATAAATAAAAATGCTGGTTTTATTATTTTAAACTTTGTGCATGTTTAATGTGAGGATCTGTAACTGAAGGAGGATATAAGCTAAATGAAGGTTAGCTATGTTAGCTAACGTAACCTTGATTATGGACTAACTCCTACTGATGCTACACGATCAACCGCTGGGCAGTTTGGTGCTCTGTGCTCACGACAATCAAGCTAACAGTAAGTTTGTGCACTAAATGATGTTGAAAATGTTATAACTTCTTACTAGCTTGGAGGCAGTCAACAGCCAGGCTAATAATGAGAAAATAAATAATGCTTTATTACCGTTAATAACATGATTCTGTGACATAAAAGCAATAAAGAGTGAACGGTGCCATTGGACAGGTGATCAAAAATTACATTTTTTCCACATTTGAACATAGTTGGTATCGTGTAATTACAAAGGACAATAAAATGTGTTTAAACACCAGTCCAGTCATTTCCCGATTAATATTTTTTTTGATTGCTTGCATTTATCGTTGTTTCGTCACCAATGGGAGCCTCACCCAGAGGTGACTGCTATGTGTGCATATGTGTGTAAAGATAGTGGTTACAGTAAACTGAAAATGTTAACAAGTTTATTAATACTTTCTCTTTCTTTCCTCTTCCAAAGTCTGACTAATTTGGAGCGCAGCAGAGTTTGAAAGATTATCCTGAGATCACAGTTTCCAGAGCTGATGTTCATACTGCAGGACCGCTGTATGTCTTCCTCAAGCCGAAGGCTCCTCTACTATTAAAGCAACATTTTAAATTGCTCAACTTTACAGAAAAAATAAACACATTTGGAGCCTGGTCTAAAAGCATTTTTTGGTCTCTATCCCTAAGTTTCCTCTTCATGATAAATATGAATGAATGCATGTGATAAAGGTGATTTTTCTTTAGGAGAACACGGGTCACTAACATGGATCATCTGCCTCATCCTATCCCAGCATCCTCCTCTGTCACATCAACCCTCTGCATGTCCTCCTTCACTACAGCCATGAATCTTCTCTGTGTTCTTCCTCTTTTCCTCCCTCCCTGCAGCTCCGTCTTCACATCCTTTCAGGTCCACCTCCTCCTGCTCCACCTCCTGTCTTTTTGTCAGTGCCATTGTTTCCAAACCATGCATCATAGCAGGTCTCACTACCATCTTGTAAATCTTCTCTTTCACCTTCGTGCTACCCTTCTGACACTCATCTGCGCTTTGAATAATGCATAATTAAGTGCACGCACACTTAGAGTAACAGGTGGATGCTGTCATGTGTTGTTCACCATTCAGTTGCACTAAAAGACACTCAGTTTTTCTGGTACATACACTGCAGTGGCTATTTAACTTATTTTACAAGCCCAGTGAGGGGCTGCCATGTATAGATTTACCTGTCACATGCTGTTTCCCCATTTATCTGCCATTCAGCTAAGGCAAAAACAATGACCAAGAAAGCTAAGTCTAAACCACAAGAGTCCACTTACAATTCCACATGCTGTCACCCTGCGCGACATGTTGAACAGTCAAATCATTGTTTCCATTGTTGGAGGCAGCTTTAGCGTCTCTCCTTCACCCACCACTACACTTTTGTAAAGCCTTCAATTAGGAACACTAAAGATCAAAGTGCGGTTAGCTCCCTGGTTACAAGCATCACTGTAAATTCAATGAGCTCTCATAATCTCAATCTGGGTAGATTGAGCCTCTGCAAGAGCAGGAAACCATTTTGGGAGCGACCTTGTAAGATATTGGGTGGCACTGGAGCCTTCGGGCCCCTCTTTCAGGCCGATGATACGGATGTTGCATCTTCAGTTTCTGTCCTCCATATCTGCTCGCTTCAGCTCCAGTTCCCGAATGCATGGTTATGGCGATCGAGTACACTAGCCTTGCTCTCAATGGAGGTTTTAAGTTCATCCACGTTGGACCTGATAGAGCCAAGACTAGCTGTCAGCGAGGCTAGTTCTGCTTGGGTGGCACTTAGCTTTTCGTCATTGTCTTTCCCCATCTGTTGAATCTGGGCGGAACTTTCATCAAGGTAGCCTCGCTGCTTTTCCAACAGAGAATCTGCAATGGCATCAATGTCTTGTCGGACAGCCTTGGTCTCTGGAGACATTATGAGTTGACTGACTTTAGTGAGCACAAACATGGGCAGTATCAAGACTGTGGCTCAAAAAAAGATACTATTTGGCGCGGCTGGGTCAGGAGCTGAAATCTTAGGCCGCTCTGTTGCTGCAGACTTGTTTGTTGCACATTTGTGATGCAAATCCTGTTTCCCCACATCTCAAAGGCGAGGTGCACTGCATCGAGATCTGCTGACAGCGGAGGCTATTTGAACAAAATGAACTTATTTTCATGTTCAAGATGATTTGAGTTTACTGTACATGGTGCATTATCCTGCTGGAAGGGCCCATCAGCAGATGAGCACACTGTGGCCATAAAGGCATGGATGGCAACAAGGAAGCCTCCTCATGTATGGAGCGTTTAAACGATGCTCGGTTGGGCCAACGTGTGCCAATAAATTATCCCCCACACCAACCTGAAAACTGATCCACGGCACGATGGAGCCATGCTTTCATTCGGTTTACACTGAATCCTGAGCCTACCATCGGAACGCTGGAACACAGGACAAATCAGACCACGAGAACCATTTTCCATAAACCTATTAACAGCACATCTGGCATCAGCAACCAGAGTCACTGAAATCAGCTTTCTTCCTCATTCTGACGCTCGGCATCAGCAGTTGTCTTGACCTGTGTCTGCACACCTTTAATGTCACACAATTAACATTTGTGATATCGAGCAGTTGGGTGTGCCTAATAACGTAGCTGGCTTTTATAACTTTAAGGTTCTATATTTTACATCGTTAGCTTATATTTCTACTCTGGGTTCTCTCTGAATGACAGGTATTTGTTTAAAAATAGGAAATCGCATTACCAAAGGGTGGTGGTGGTGGTGGGGGGGGTGACAAAGTCATGAGAGAGTGAAGTGATCTGAATAAAAGAGAATACAGAGTTGTAGTGAGCTGGAAAGCAGTGGTTTCCATTAAAGCCAGCAGCTCTGTGCTTACAAACAGCAGCCCACTCACCCAAAGTCAAATTATCAAATGTTGCAAGATCACAGCATGAAATTGGTTTCTCTTACCCTCTTTCACCCATTTTTCTCTCTTTGTGGCTCAAGTGTTCAATCAGTTTTTCTCTTTGCGAGAGTTTTTTCACGCTCTGCTCAGGAAATATAAAAGCAGCACGTTTCTGTATTCACCCATCGCGCCCTCTACACGACAGCTTTTTGGAGAGTCCTCGTTTTTTTTTCTTCCTCAGCAACGACTGCTCTTAACAGACTGGATGCACTGCTGTTGCAGGAAGAAGAGGGGTGCAAAAAAAGTTGCTGTGGGCTTTGGAGAGTACATGATTCTGATGCAACAATCACAGACTGACCTTTTCTTGTGCTTGCGTTCATCCTTCCTCTTATGTTTTAAACTTGAAGAGCTGTTAGGATGAAAGAGAATAGAAGCATGAGCGAGCGGTACTGATACTGACGGAGCTTCCACAGACAGCCTGCCTTCGTGCTGATACAAAGGGAGAATTGCATTTCAGCTGGAAATCCAGTAATTTGGCTGGAACTCATCCGGCTATAATATACTTTGCCTTTAAAATCTTCCCTTTAGAAAGGATATCTGCATAGTGCAAGCAGGCATGCCAAAGTTACACACAAAATAGTCACATTTGTACCTGTGTTTTGACTTCTTGGAGGCATACCTGGAAAGGGAAACGGGATGCTTTAGGTCACACAAATATAAAACTCATTTGATTGTTTCTGGCTGTTGTTTTAACATCCGCTGTGCCTACCTACGCCGCTTGCTTTTCTTGGAGCTCTTCTTCTTCTTCTTCTTCTTCTTCCTCGGTGGTGACAGGCTGTAAGAAGGAGACCTAAACAAAGGAAATTTAATAAAATTCATATGAACTCCAAGTATTCCTCTGTGCAAACCTCGCTTTATTTATTTCCAGAGCATCACGCTGCAGAGTCATCTAATTTTGGAAACTGACCTTTTCCTTTTCCTCTTCCGCTCAGACTTCCTCTTCTTCTTCTTCCCTTTCGGCCGAGGGGAAGGTTCCTCATCAAACGACGGGCTGTAAGCAGACACAGAGCAGACGGGACACTCTGGGAATCTTTTTGGGGATGAAAGATACAAAATCGTAGAGTCAGGAATTCCACACCTGTTTTGGACTTTTTCAAGATCACTTAATGCATAAAGCAGCTTCAAACCTATAAAGAAATGAAAACTGCATTTCAACCCCATGAGATACGCCGCTGCCGGTTCAAAAGCTCATCCCGGCTGTTTGTCTAATAATGGATGGATTTACACGCTGCCTGTTACAATAAGCTGATGGGGTCCGAATTTTCACATGTGGTCATGTTTGATTCATGCTGATGAAACAAAGTCCTGCATCCACTCTTTCTGAGCTGTATTTTTGGGTTCTACCACAGCCTGAAGGAAAACTCCAGCATGTTTGCCAAAAACTCTTCACTATGTTCAAAAGGCAGCTTGCAGCCAAATACGTCTCCTGTAACCGGTGCCGAGTATTGTTTAGTTGGTTTTTTTTTGCCAAAAAGCAGTAACCTGCAGGCTAGAGGCAGAAGTTTGCAGGACGTGAAGTGAAGCTTATCGCAACTGCTGCAGGATTGTGATGGATGAATAAATCAAACAGCAGGTTTTCGGTGGGGTTTGTGTTCCATCAGTTCTACAAAGTCGGTCCAAAACTGGCAGGTTTAGACTTTGACATGTTGTTGTTGTTGTTGTTGTTAACTGTGTGTTTATAAACAGCCTCAGGCAGTGAACCAAGCAATGAGAGCCGGAGAGAAGCTGAAGATCCAGGTGATAATTCTCAGCAGGTTCATCACTGTGAGAAACACGAAGCTGTCGCCTTGTTTTTATGGGGATTAATACACATCCTGCATTTCTCAGGTTAACATTTTCAGCCATGAGTCCTGCAAAATGTTGACAGATGTGAATCTGAGATATTGTATCCCTGTTTGATAATTATATGCTCACTCAATAAGGAGGCAACAAAATAAGAAGTTGTGTATGGCTAAAAACACACCTGGTGGAACTTCTCCCACCTGATTGAGTTAATTATTAAAAATGTGAAAGTGCATCTTAGACGGGAGTTCATCAGTCTGTACCATGCATCAACACACACCACACACACACACACACACACACACACACAGCTCACAGGTCTGCAGTGTTTTTGGAAGGAAAACTTCCGAAAACTGCTGTTAATAAACAAAGTTTATTGTTGCTACATAAATGCAAATAAATAAATAAATGCTACTGAGAATACAAATATATAGTATAAAAGATAAAAAAAAACACAGCTAACTTCTCTAAAGATTTAAGTTGATTTAACGTTATCTTAGAACAAGTGGAAAACTGTCTCGTGTAATCGGAATCTTTTTGGAAATCATTACTTTAGCATCATGTAGTTAGCTTGAAGAAGAAGGACCATCCTGCTTGTGCTTAAGCTCTGCAGAGATCCTGCAGACAGCCCTGCAGACCATTGGCTACATGCTGTAGCATTTACTGTCAGCAGGGGGCGGTATCACAAAGGTTTGTGGGCTACTCTTGTTTGTGTTGTGTCCACTGCCACCACCCTCTCTGCTCCTTATATGTACTTTGTGGATATTTAAAGTTTTTTTCTTCTTCTCCTGTTTGTGGTGAATGTCACTGTCTTCTCTGGACCCACTTTTCAGCCAATCAGCATTCGATGCATGCCTCCATCTTGAGCTACTGGCTTATTTTTGGAGGACTGCATACGAGCGTGTTTGCATTGTTTGAAAATCCCTCTCTGTGGGCTCTGAGCAGGCAGCTCACAATCCAGCATCCATTATGTTTCTGTATGGATGTGTATTAGTGTGCACTGCCTTTTAACGTCCACATCTGTGAAGGCACCATAAATGCTGAATAATACAGAGATTTCTGAGATTTTGTCTTCATCTGTTTCAGCAGCACAGTACCAAACCACATCCTGCATGCACTGCAACAACAGGGCTCCACAGCAAAACAGTCTGGGTGCTGTAACTAATCTGCCTGCAGGAAGCAGAGAACATTTGGCACATTATAAAACGGAAAATATGTCAAAGAAGGCACTGGACTGTTGAGCAGCTGAAATCCTATATCAAGCATGGGAAAACATTTGGTTTTCAAACCTACAGTAATTGCTCTCCACAGTCTCCGAACG
>VUQJ01045739.1:13331-26519 GCA_015108635.1 Andinoacara biseriatus
TGTACCCACTCCTTGTGTGTCGCGCAGCCGCGCTCCCTGGGCTGCAGCTTCACGAACGCGCACCGGCTTTTAGCATGGCCGAGGGACGCGAATGAAAGGTAACGGGCTTTAGCTGCATGTCTCCGGTCAGTGTTTCACCAATGCGTCTGTATTCGGTGGCGCTGAACGTGGTTACGGCTTGCTTTGTGCCAGGATTTGTTAAAAACGAGCCCGGAGAGCTCTGACAGACACGGACGGTCCCACAAATCAGTTCGCCGCCGTTTGGAGGATGTTTGTTAGCAAGACTGCTGCTGTTTGATGAATTGAACAGCTAGTTGCGATCTCGCTTGTTTTAGATGCGTTTGGCGCCAGCAGCCAGAGTTCAGTGAGTTAAAATTATTCCACGTACAGTATGTCGTTAAAGTTTCAAAGCAAAATAGGTTATGGGTGGAAATTATAGGTCTTTGACATTTAAGCTGTTTATACTGTACTTTCTGTTCCTGAAACATGGGCACAAGCGGACCGCTCCTCTAGGCTCCCTGACATATGATAGTTTGAGGGTTGCTAACTGCAGCCCTCCAACTCTGACATTTACAGGGCAGCCTGCTGCAAGCTGAGCTGCAGCTCCTGTTATCCTGCACCTGAGGGGCTGAACATAGCAAGGAGTTGGGTCCGCTGACCATCACAGCATCACAAAAATCAATATGGTGGCATTTTTTGATCTGAAGAAAAGCAGCTGCAGATATCTATTCTAGTCCAACATAATGTAATAGATGTACACGTTAGCTGATGACTTGACTTGTCAAAGCAAAGAAGTGCAAACTGTCTGCAATTCCAAAAATGACCGGATACAGCAGCTTCTGTCTTAAGTAATGTTTGTTTTGTTGCTCTCATTTTCAGGCTGCCTTGAAGTTCCCCTCCTCTGTCCACAAGCTGCAGCAGCCTCACAGATAGACAAAGTTATCGGCCTGCGAGGAGTTTACTTCACCTCATGGATTATATTTTATCCCATGCTGCATCTTTTTTCAGATCTCCCACTGCAAGCAACCATTTGTCAGTAGTGTCAGCGTGTAGCTGATTCCAGAGGACCCAAATACAAGACTCCATTGAAGAAAAGCCTCTGAAGAATTCATTTATTTTGGATCAGCTGTAATCATGGGGGCTACAGGTTATGGCTACTATCGTGCAGTCATCTTCGTCTGCATGTTCATCGGCTACTCGCTCTATTTCTTTAACAGAAAGACCTTCTCATTCGTCATGCCCTCTGTGATGGAGGAGATAGAACTGGACAAAGATGATTTGGGTAAGACGGAAACACTAACTGAGTGTTCATTGTTTAGGCTGGTCAGGGTTCAGAAAAGCTTATTTAGGCAGCAGTTAAACCTTTAATCAGGCAATTGTTTTGGAACATGCAGGGATGCCTAAATCTGGCTTATATGGCCTGGGTGACATGCTACTACACACAGATACAAAACGACTTATTCATTCAAAATTGTGTTATTCTGTCAGCTGAATCTTTGGTCTCAACAACCTTCCACATGTTTCCACTTGTAGTGCATTAACAACATATTGCTGTGTTAAGTGTTTAAGATTGCTGGTACACTCTGCAGAGAGCTGAATATCTCACTCGGACTGAATTGACCTCAAATGGAGACAAATGTGTTTCAAAGTGGTCCCACATCAGCTATTAATCAGCTATTAATCATCAGCTATTTGTACTGTGTCCGTTCTTGCACTTTGGCGTTGCCCTTGACCACCAAGAGTACCTGGCTGTTGGGTTGTACCGTAAGTCACATGACCTTAATAACGGAAGTGAGTCTTTTTCATGTGTTCGTGATTCAGCCGGGGGACACTGTAGACGCCGTATTGAGCAGGTGGACCGTTGCTGTAATACGTCGTTGCATGTCTGTGGATTTATTGAGCTAGCGAGAAACTTTCTGACTGAAGGAATTTTGTTCATTCAGTCTGTTTACATGTTTTGTTATTTGCACAGAGTACTGGCTGTACAGGAGTACACACAAGAGAAAGTACTTTGGTGAAGTCTACTTCACTGCAGACTGTTTTTTAAAGAATAAATCAGCCTTTTGCTGTTTTTGCTCTCAGTATCTTTTCTGTTTAAATTTTAATAGCAGAGCTGTGAGTGTTTTGTTATGGAGGAAAAAAAGCATTAATTTTTTTGTGAAGCATTATTATTTAAATATGCCAATAGTTTATTTTTGAACAATTTCTCATGGACATCTACAGCTGAATGTTTAAAAAAAGTGCCCGTGTGACTCAAGTGCCTTTTTGTGTATACCTTGGGGGGCGGGGGATGATTGTATATTGTATATCACCATTCAGCTAAAAAATATCGTGATATTATTTTTGGTTCATATCGCCCAGCCCTAGTCCTCATTAATATTTTCCGTACAGAGTTTTTAAACAGCTTTACAGATTTAAAGGTTTTCTGTTTTAAAAAAAAAAAAGTTTGCAAATGAAGATAAAACTGTATCAGAAAAACTATGAAGACATTATACACACAATACAGACTGAAAGCAACACAGATGTAGACAAATCAGAGGTGTGAGTGTGTGAGAGGAAAACTTCATATTAAAAGTGCTGTATGAATATGAATACTTTAAAAGTTTCCTTCACTAAGAGTGGACAAGAAAGAAGCCTGGCAAAAATGCTGACTGTGTAGTGTTTAAAAGACTTAGTTTTTATTCGTTCAGCTTTCAGTCTCGGTGGTGTTTAATGGTCTGAGAGCAAGTAAATAATAAATAAAATAAAAAAAATTTAATCATAGGCTTAAGTCAAATTTTATGTAATGTCAGCAAGTATGCTACAAATAGCTGTTCTGTTTTAGGAACATATATTAATACTTATAGAGTGTTAAAATTGTAGAATTGCTTGTAGCCAATGGAGGAGAAACAGCGCAGGTTACTATGGGGATATACTCTGCTAATAAGTGAACCTTCATTAGTAAAGAAAACTTGGCGTTAACCCTGAAAGTACCTGGATGTTTTTCTTCTGTAAACTGACAGATTAGCTCATCAGATTGTAACTACTGACTCTATAAGTCCCCAATAAATGGAAAATGGAATGAACGTATATGCAATAGATAAATTTACATAAACTATTGTAACAATTAAAGATTGAAAGGTCTAAAAATTATATTTCTTACATTTACAAAAAGATAGAGTGAATTGATTATTCCAGAAATGTTAAAAGCAACCTCCAGACGCTTCACATCCTTAATAACGTTACTTTGTAGCAGCTGAAATTTTTAGTGAAGAGGGTTTGTATGAAACTAACAGTAATCTTAACTGTGTCTCTGCAGGTCTGATCACCAGCAGCCAGACTATGGCCTATGCCATCAGTAAGTTCATCAGCGGCGTGCTGTCAGATAAGATCAGCGCCCGCTGGCTTTTCTCCATTGGCCTCTTCCTGGTAGGGGGCATCAATGTAGTCTTCTCCTGGTCCTCTACTGTATCCATGTTCTCTCTGCTGTGGTTCATCAATGGCCTGGGGCAAGGCTGTGGCTGGCCCCCATGTGGGAAAGTGCTCCGCAAGGTAATATCATTCTGGCTGCCACCTCATGCAACAAAACCCCCAACTTGGTGTAAGAGTAATGTTGTCAGCACACAGGCGGCCTGTGCCTGTGATTTCTCTGGAAGCTAGTGACTTCAGGGGGGTAGGATCACTTGTTTATTGTGTGTGTTTGCATTCTTTGCTCCGAGAGATTAAAATGCATATTTCTGATGGTATTTAGAGGAATGGGGTTCCTTGAAGTTACAGTGTGTAAAATCCCACCACTAGGTGTCAGTAGATTGCAGTCAAATGAGTTCTGTTTTCTTACCCCTCCCACTTCAAGTTAATAATCCTAGCTACGGCAGCTGCTGTAGGACAAACACGTTTCAGTCAGCCAAGAGAGATCAAAAATATTGCATTTAGACTGTACCCATAATGGCCACAGCCAGTCAGTGTGTTTCTTCTACTGTTTGAGAATAATTTTTGTATACAGTATATTTTCGGTTCAATTCAATTTTATTTATATAGTGCCAGATCACAACAAACAGTCACCTCAAGGTGCTTTATATTGTAAGGTAAAGACCCTACAATAATATTTTAACATATTTGAATAATATCACCACTTAGCAATAAATCAGGAATAAAGTAGATATTTGTCAAAGATTTTGCGGTATTTTACATTTTTACAGTCAAATCAACTCAAAAACTCTGACCTGCCTTTGGTCTGTAGTGAGTGTAGGCTGCCAGTCTGCAGTTTACCTCAGCTGTGAGAAGCCTCCATGCCTATCTGCTCTGAAGGAGGCTGTGAATCTTTACGGAAGGAGTCCGATATGGTTGATAAGTCAGTGAAGCTCACGTCTGTCCAATGACGGCGATACTGAGGGGAGTTGCTGAGGATATGCTGAACCTTTCTATTAGTAAGAGCTGCTGTTTTTGCTGCTGTTAGCCGGCATTAGTGAAACAGGGATGTAACATTGGTGGAATTGGGCACTTGGTGAATAAACACTCGTACGATGTGAGAAGCTGATGTTGTTTAGCTGGCTCCTGTCAGCTATCCAGAGACGGTAGGGTAGCATGTCTAATCTGCTGACTGTAACTTTAACTGACAATATCAGGAATAAATAAGCATATTTATGCTTTTGTGTGTGAGAGCTCTTACTTCAGGTTCAGGAGATGAGGTTTGAGGTGAGGAGGAAGAGGATGACGTGTTTTTAGGATGCTTGTCTCATTGCCTCTTTCCTTTGTGTTTTTGCTTCATTGGTAAAGGGGATCTCAGATGATTACCCATAGGTATGATCCCTCATATCTTGAGTCTGCAGGTTTAGACACAATTTAAAATTTGCCCCCACAGCACACAAACACCTCCAAGTTCTTTTCCTCCACCTTTGGTATAATATGTATGTGGCCGGTCTCAGCACCCACTCCTATGTATTCTTAATGGATTCATTCTAAGTTTGTGAATCAGTTTGGTGGAAGTGTATATATTAATGAGTTCAATATTCTTTTTTTCTATTAATTAAATTCAAAAAACGACTTTGTCAGGGCTCACCTTTGGGACTCAGGTAGCATCGTCTGGTTTGCAAGACTTTCAGAGTCCATGTTTGTGCAAATCCTCGTGCATTCGACTTTGAGATACCTTGAAGCTTGTAAGAAGTACCCTTAAAAGTACTGGTGAGCAACAGCTGGGCAATAAATAGCCTTTGGCATATGTTTAGCATGCATGGATCAGATTACAGGTCAATGTATTTATAGAAGATTCACAGGAGGTCTTTCTGAAGAATAGTTATATTGACCAGAGAAGTTTCCCATCTCCAGTGAGAACAAACATGTTTCACAGCTGAGTTGACAACTGTGATAAATCAACAAAGAGTTAAAAAAGCTTTTAGCGGATTCTCAAGTTACTGGATAATCTGTTGGGTGTACGGTGTGAGGAGTAGTTATGGTCCTTTAGATCGATTACAGCATCTGTGGCTCTGATGACATTTCTCTAGAAGCAGTAAAACTCTAAACACCATGTCACTTGGTGTTTTTGTTATCTGTGTTATAAACACACAGATCTGTTGATTGAGCGTTTGTAATATTTCTGCTACACTGCTCACATATCTTCTTTTATTATAACCAGACTTCCTTTAATATATGATTCTTTGTCTTTTTCATCAGTGGTATGAGCCTTCCCAGTTTGGAACATGGTGGTCTGTGCTGTCCTGCAGTATGAACCTGGCTGGGAGTCTGGGTCCAATCCTGGTGTCCGTGCTGCTGCAGTACTACGACTGGAGGACCATCCTAACCATGTCAGGCATTTTCTGCTCTGCCTTCTCATTTGTTTGTGTAGTGTTTGTAAAGAATGAGCCAAAGGATGTGGGCCTGCTCAGCATCGAGGCAACAGCCAAGAAGGGCGTGAAGGGAGGTGAGCCCACGACGTATGGAAAGGCCACTTCCTGTGTACATGAAGATGGTCACATGCCGGTCACATGGTGACATGTTCAGGGATGCAAACAACTCACTTTTTAGCAAACTTTCCTTGTTTAAAAAAAAACATCAGTCGGTGTGATTTGTGGAAATTGTTCAGAAACAGTGGACGATAGATGATTCTTCTTTGGAAGTGTATTTCATTGATGCTCATGAAAGTGAACTTTATGTAGCAATTCATTCAGCTTCACTGTCACGACCTGTCAAAGGTCTTGCTGCACTGTGCCTGACACAGTGCATAAGATATGGCATTGTTACATAGGTCAAATAGACTTCGTGAAGTTGCTTTTTTCCCAACTTAGTGCTCTCCTTTATTTCACCATACATGTGATTCTATCCCTGCATGCTGGCTATATTATCATAGCAGTGGCTCCTTAAATGACAGCTTTCTAATCACCGTCAAGTGTCTCAGCGATTTATCCAAGAGGAATGTGTTAGAAATCACTCCTTATTTGCTTCATGGTTTACGCACCAGCCACTTTGTTGGGTACACCTGTTCAACTGATTGTTAAAGCAAATATCTAATCAGTCAATCACACGCCAGCAACTGAATGCATTTAGGGATGTAGTGGATCAAGACAACCTGCTGAAGTTCAGAGCATCAGAATGGGAAAGAGAGGTGATTTAACTGACTTGGTTTTTGTTCCTAAACGGGCTGGTCTGAGTATTTTCAGAAACTGCTGATCTACTGGGATTTTTCCACATAGCCCTAGGGCCCGAACAGCTGCCCAGAAACCAGGTATCCCTAAGTCCAATTCGGGAAAAATCCTGGTATCAATATATATGCCACGTCCACACAGTATAGTCAGGCACTTTTTCTTCCATCCCCACGGGAATCCATAACATAGCCAGCTGGCTACGTTGTCGGACCAGAGGAAAGAGGGTTCTCCTTCTCCCAATCTCCTCGTGATGAGAATTTGATCATCAATAGTGTTGAGAGACCAGCTGACCAGATCCATAATTTAATTTCCAGTTTGGGGATGTGTGAAGAGAGGCTCTAAGCAGCAGAAGCAGCAGAAGCAGGGGTAGATGGGGAGGTTGCATTTGCACAATATTTCTAAAATTAGAAACGTCCTGTCTCAGAGTGATGCTGTAAAAGTAGTTCATGCATTTTATTACTTCTAGGCTGGACTATGATATTCATTATTATCAGGTCCTTCTAAAATTTCCCTGAAAAGCCTTCGGCTGCAGCTAGAGTACTGACGGGGACTAGAAGGAGAGAGCATATTTCTCCCATATTGGCTTCTCTTCACTGTTAAATCCAGAATGGAATTTAAAATCTCCTCAAATACAAGATCTTGAATAATCAGGCTCCATCTTGTCTTACCTCATGGTACCGTATCACCCAATAGAGCATTTTGCTCTCAGACTTCTGGGTTATTTGTGGTTCCTGGGAGTAGAATTGGAGGCAGAGCCTTCAGCTTTAGACACTCTCTCTGCTTTTAAGATTAGGCTTAAAACTTTGTGTTGCTGTAATTTGGAGCTATATAAATAAAATTAAATTGAACTGAATCTATTTACTGTTTTCCACTTGTGGTGTTTCTCATATAGAGAACGGTGACTGATTAGCACATAAATGATCACGTTTGTAATCTCACAGATTTAGATGGGACTTGACCAACACCATGTGACAGGCATGCTTTGTACAATGATTAAAAAAAATTCTCTACATTATTTGGACTATAATGTACACATGAGCTCTTGTTGTGTCTGTACTCACCAGGAAACAGTGAAAGCACCCTAAGTGAATTCCTCCTCTCTCCTTTCCTGTGGGTCCTGTCTCTGGGTTACTTGGTGGTGTTTGGGGTGAAGACGGCTGCCACCGACTGGGGACAGCTGTTCCTCATGCAGGAAAAAGGCCAGACTGCTCTCATGGGTACGCATGCTAATTGTTGCTTCCCACATAGTTTTCGTGCCATCTGACTGGTAATGGGTAATGATGGCAGCTCTGTTGCTAACAGGCAGTACCTACATGAGTGCCTTGGAGGTTGGGGGCTTTGTGGGCAGCCTTGCGTCCGGTTTCGTTTCAGACAGAGCTGTGGCTCGGGTGAGTAACAAAAACCACTTGGGTTATTTAGCCCAGTGATTCCTAAACAACTGTACCCCTTGGGGCATTTCTGCTATAGCAAAGGGTTAGGTGGATTAGTTAACTCACACATTACAAATAATAAAAGGCTCGAATCTGCCTTAAAATCTTTGAGCAAAAAGGTCAACGAAAGGTAATGGCTATAGTACACATAAACAAATTAAAGTCTTGAAAGGTAACCATAGTGGATAAACACTTAAAATCTAGTAGCTAGTTAAACCCTGAATAAAAAGTTGTAAATGATTTTGCTGAGCAAAATGGCTAACAGGCAGCATGGTGGTAGGTACTGCTGCCTCACCGCCAGAAGGACGTCTAAAAGGTCTGGGTTCAAATCCACCTTGGCTCAGGCCTCTTTGGCGTGTTAGTTCGCATGTTCTCTCTGTGTCTGCGTGGGTTTCCTTCGGGTGAACTTCAGGCACCTGAAATATGAAGAAAAAATGTCAACCCTTTAGGCACAAGGCTGTAAATGGCAATTGTTGAATTACATAAAGCCTATTAGATGGAAACTAAAACATATTAGAGACGAAAAATAGGGCTCATGAATTGAAATATAAATCAAAAACATTGAATGCATTATAATTCATCACTTTGTGAGGAGAAACCCTCCTCCAGCATACAAAACTTGCACCAATCTGCCTCTCTTTCAAAGACAGCTCTCTCTGACACAGCCAGAGTCAGAATATGGGGCACTCGCCTATTCTTTATGTTATTGTGCAGAGAATCTGGTCTCATTCAGAGCCATTGAGTATAATTTGCAAACCCATAACAACAATTACTGCATGTTCGGCTTGTGACCTTGTTCGAGCTCAACTTTTTGCTTTTCAACACATCACTAGTCCACTGATCGCACATTTGGACACCAATTTAAGGTATATGGATGCATAATTTTGTTTAACCTAAAACTGACTTGGTTTCATTGTGTTTTCTTGAGCGGAAAGTAGTTTATAAATGCCCGGAATGCTCTTCTGTTAAAGCTGGATTCCATTTTCTGGCAACAGAGAGATGAGAGAGATTAATTGGCTGGAAAGCGATGAAAACAGACATTTAAGCCGATCCTTGGATCCAGAGCTGCTGTATTCTGGTTGCTGCAGTTAACGGCACTGCTTTAGTGCTTGTTGGAGCATTTATCTTACCTGGACACAACACTAACTGTGGGAGCAAAGCAAGATGGCAGTACCCCAGGAAGTGACGTCACTCACTAACCAACCTGAAGCGAGGTTGTGCATTCTGTTCAGTTTATCTTCTGTGATCTGAATGTGCAGAGGAATCTGCAAACATGTATTCAGAATGTGTGTGTAACTCTGCAAGCATGCGTAATATATTAATAGTTCAAAAGTCTTGAAGGTGTTTGAATCACTGAAATTACACACAAGTCATCAGTTACAAGTCATCCAGCTTTTGTGTTGGCTGTTTTTGTACACGTGATTTTTGCTACTCCTGTAGCAGATCTGTGCAGTGATTCATACTCATGTGGAGAGATTTGTCTGTGAGTTGAGGGCTCAATAACCCTGAGCTCGGGCTCACAGGCTCAGACTTTACTGCATGCTCAATATGTACCACCACATGGTGTATTACTCAGTCTTCAAGAGTTTGATTAGTCAGCTGGTAGTGGTGGCAGGCTCAAGAGGACAGATCACTGTGGATTCACTGCATGCTTGCTGTAAGTACACATTTCTGCTTCTTCAGTATCTGTCATAAGTAGCAAGTATTGGACCTGCGTGACAGGCAGAGAGGGGCTAGCTGAAGCAGCTAGCTAAAAAACTCACTGTATAGGAGATAGTGTAGGATTTGATTTCTAAGTGGGAGGCAGAGTGATGTGCCTGAAACTGACAGATGTTGAAGATCATTTGAATTCGCTATGAGCCTGTCAGTACTGACTGGATAATACACTCAGATAATACTCCATTAGAAGAGTCTGGCATTCAAAACCTAATTAAGTCATATGCACGTATTATCAGCAAAGTTTCAGAGATGTAAACCTGATGTCTTCAAACCCTTTTAGTTTAACTTCACAAGCTGGCATGATGTTGAACCATCATGCTAAATATAAATAAAAATGTAAAATACATTTCTGAGTAAATTCAAAGCATTGTACTGCTTTATGTGACTTTAACGCTTATTATTTTTTTTCCTACAGGAAGTGCATATCCCACAAATTCAAATTTAGTCCCATGGCGTTCCGGCTGACCACAGCCCTGAGAGCCACATTTCTCAGCACAGTCCTTGTATTGAAAGGTTAAACTCTGGTGGATGGGGCCAGTCCTTTGACTCTACCCACTGTGCTGCATGATGTCCCACCTCTCCCTTTTGAATTACATCCTACAGCTCACAACAC
Source organism: Andinoacara biseriatus (assembly GCA_015108635.1). Lineage (NCBI taxonomy): Eukaryota > Metazoa > Chordata > Actinopteri > Cichliformes > Cichlidae > Andinoacara > Andinoacara biseriatus. The sequence goes on from VUQJ01045739.1 coordinate 23,711, forward strand.
ATCATAGTACATGTAGGGCTTTGAGGGGCAGGTGTATGTAGGGTTGGTAGGTGGGACTTCTGAGGTGGCTCCACTCATTTATTCACTGCTACCTGCTCCTCAATTTTATTTACATCTTAGACATTGAGGGCCTTGGGGGGATGGTGTGGATGGGCTGGGTGCCGGGCGGCTCTCAGGCGCCTGGGGCCTCGAGGCTGCATTCTCGGCTCGTGCTGGGTGGGACGGTCTACCCGGTGGGGTGGGCTACTCACTTTGTTGGACTCTCTGGGCTCTTGCCCATTGACCATGGTTGCTCCATCTGAGGTCTTGCTCCTTCCTCCTCTGGGGGCACGCACGGTTGTCATCAGGATGTGTGGCATTAGCTTTTCTGAGCTCCTGGTGGGCCGTGGATGGCCCGGTTCCTTTGGCTTCTTCCTTAAGAAGTTTGACGATTAACTTAAGCAGCATTGTCCAAAATCAAACCCTGTGCTACAGTTAGTGACACTGCCTGAGTTGGGCTAATTGTAAGTTGTGTAATGGTCAAACAGCTTGATGTTTGTGTCGAGGCCCTGGGAAGAAGACTGCCTTCATGATCAGCTCCTTGGGGGTAACTGCAGCAGGTTCCCCAGATGCTCTTTGGGGTCTGTTACAGAGTTCAAGCCTGTGAGACAGATCCTCTGTACTCAGGCACTAACTCTGAACATTTAAAGTGTTGTTTACACAAAGTTCAGAGAGTGAGGAACAGAGGAAACAAAGAAAGAAACAAAAGAAGCTAGAAGGAAAGAAAGGAAATATGTTATTAATAAAGCCACAGATGTTTAATATGCTCAGGCAGCACAGGTCTTACTGATGATTTTATTTTTATGGCTCCTCAAATCTCAAACTCCACTGCCATCAGTGCAGCTCAGCATTCAAATCCTTAGTAAAAATTGCAGATAGTAATGTGACTTTTAGAAATTAAGCCATTTTTATTAGTTTTTAGACATTTTTTATTAATCTGTTGTTAAAGACAGTTGATCAGTTTAAATAAACACTGTTAGTTTATTATAAAATCACCCCGGCAGAAATAAAAACGTCTCATAATGTTGGAAAAACCTGGAATAATAAAATTTTTGCTGCAGACATTTGGTGCTTTAACAAAGTGTGAAAATCGTTGTGAAATGACTCATTATTTTTCTGACTGCTGTTTCTGATGTGATGATGTGACGGAGACATTATTTAAAAAACGCAGTGAACAGATATGGACAAATTGTTTGAATCATAAAGATATCAAATGTGATTGTTGTTTAAAAACTACATGTGACCGCTTTCTGCTTTCATAGATCAACTTTATGTCAATTGTAAACTCATTGCAACACTTAATAAAACTTAATAAATGTGGAAAACCTGATATATTGTTGAAATTTCTGGTATTTTTCTAAAGACATCTTAGGCTGTTCATCTTTTTAGAAGTGGATTGTTCATTAAATGAGAATGTAAATGTTTCCTGTTTATTAAAGTTTTTGTTTTTATTGATTTGACCCACTTTAAGTCAAATTGGACTTTGATGTTCCTTTGTTTACATCAGGACTGGCTAATGATGTGCAATATAGTGAAGGTTACCAAGACACTGTACTGTATCTGACCCGATCATGCTGAGCTCCCTGATTAGGGAGGAAATCAATCTGAGGCTGGAATATCTGCATGACAGACGTGGTGGGTTTGGATCAAACCAAGGCTCACATTTCTACTTCATATTCAGTGCTAGTCACTGTTGTATTTCTGTAAGTTTGCTAAAATACTCAAGAATTGAAGTACTCATAGAGTTTGTGCTTCAGTTTCTTGTAAACCTAGAGGAGTTTTTAGAAGTTTAATTATTTACCATCATGTTACGAGTATTTATTACTAAATCAGAATAATTCAAAATACACAATTTGACATCTTGTACATGAAGTGAAAAATAAAATTTTCTTGAGAACCAGGTTTCAGTGTTTTGCTCCTCTCTTTGTCTTTTTCTAGAAAGGCTTGGGCACCCACGGCAACCCTCGCCATGGCCTGCTTATTCTCATGATGGCTGGCATGTATTTGTCGATGTACCTCTTCAGAGTGACCATCACACCTGAAATCCCAAAGGTAATTAATCACTGTCATCTGTGATCATTTTTTAATCCTTGTGAAATGTATATCTTCCAGTATTGAAAATATTCTGTGGGTTCATGTCTTTGTTTAGGAGGCTCCACTTTGGGTCCAAGTCATTCATCCTGTATCCACCCTCATTGGGGTGTCGGAAAAAGAGGTATTTTCCCTTAAGATTTATATCTTGTAAATAAAAGCATGGTAGCTATGGCCCTCTTTGTACTATTAAAATGACTATGTTATGTTTCGATGGCTCTTTAGAAGTCTTTTTAGTCATATTATCATATGAATTTCCAGCATATGTGCATCACATGATCAGACTGCATTTTGAAAGCTGTGCTTTATAGTTTGATCATTTCTGCAAATATTTAAGTGTATCTTTTCATGGGAAAACACTGAAAAAATGACACTTTGACAGAATGAAAAGTAGTCTGTGTGCAGCTTATATACTGTACATTTCATTGAGGGAAACATGAACTCCAATATGTACTGTGAAATAATGAAGCAGAGCATGATCCCCTCCCTCTGGAAACTGGGTGGCAGGGCAGTGTTCCAGCATGATAATGACCCCAAACACACCTCTAAGACAACCACTGCTTTATTGAAGAGGCTGAGGGTAAAGGTGATGGACTGGCCAAGCATGTCTCCAGACCTAAACCCAATATAACATCTTTGGGGCGTCCTCAAGCGGAAGGTGGAGGAGCGCAAAGTCTCG
>VUQJ01045743.1:5198-15537 GCA_015108635.1 Andinoacara biseriatus
GGAGTTCATGATGCTGACATCAGGGGCACAGACGTGTCGTTTGTTAACACAGATAGCTCTGGCTGTTAAACACATACTTTTAATTCATTCGTCCTGATAATATGATCTATATCACATTATATAAGAGACGGTGTCACTGTACCTTTAAAGCCACCAACCTCTGGGAGGCGTAGCTAACAGAGCGACAGCACACAAAACGAGAAAGCAGCCATTTTCCCGTATATACTGAGATACGTTTTCCGGCTGAAATATTCTCCTCTCAACTAAGACTCACTCAACTAAGAGCGGAAATGGTTGTCGAAATATCTTTGTCACTCTGGTGGATTTTGCTGTCTGTCTCCATCCTACGTCCAGCTGCCTGTGAAGGTGAGCGCGGTGTGTATTCACAATATGTACGCAGCTTCTGGAGCCGTAGCAGAGGCAAATGGCCGTCTATCCTTAAATAGTTGTTCAGTTATTTGTGTTCTAGGTTTACATTTTAGTTTTTTAGAGCATAAAAAAGGTAATTGTTTACTTCTTCATTGTGACTTGTAAAATTTAAATGAATGCCAGCTATATTAATTTTAAATATCTATATTCCAACGCTGTTTATATAAATTGTAGCGGTGATAATATTTTTGAATAGCCTGTGTGCATACTGTTTAATATAATTATTCAGAAATATCAACAAATTAAACAAATTAAATTTCACTTTGCTGTTAACTTTACTAAAAAAAAAACACACACACACACACACAATGGTTTCTAAATATACTTTATCGTTATTATTCTGTTCTGGGTTCTATACGATAACGTCATCATGGTAAACGTTCATCCGGAGTCAACGTTTACCGTGATGTGGAATACATAAACACGCACTGATCGTTTTGTCTCTCCGAGAATAAAATTCTCTGATTTAAAAATTTAAACAAGCGTTTTTACTCCTTTATGTTATTATTATCATTATTAATTTTGATTTGGCTTGTTTACGTTTATATACAGATTTGACTTAGTTTTATTTGGGGAAATGAGGCTGCTCGTGAAAAGCATGCTCTGTGTGCATTTTGACACTTTAGTCATTTTTAAACTTTATTTACATATGTGGTATCTGGTGCACAACATGTTTGTAATTTCTGTGTGTTTTTGCTGAGAAGGACTTTTAGGTATAAGGAACCTCTCTGGGGTCACAAGGCCTAGGGCCTGAAGTTTCCTGATTAAATGTGATGAGTTTGAAAAGCAAAGGATAATATATATAGATAATGTTTTCTGTGTGACGGTGCTGTGTCCTATGAGGAAGTCATGTTCATCAGGAAACAGATGTCATGAACACGGGCAACTGAAAACAGGATGTTTGATAGTATATTAGCTGAAACTTCCAGATGCTCGGGGAGTTCGGACGATTGACTTGATCCTCTCCTGTTCATCATGAACGAATGTAAAGTCATTACAAGCAGCACAGTGGCGTGATGGAGCACTTGCTCCTTACTCTGTCATGATTTCAAGATTTTGAGAGTTGAACTAGATTTAGATTAGGGCAAGGAAATGCATCAAAATTTAGCCGTTATCTGAAAATCTTCTCTCGTAAATGGGGCCTCAAGTGCATTATGTAAAGGTGTGTGTGTGTGTGTATTTAAAGACCACAACATTGGTCATGTCTATATTTCCAGGAGAGGTATTCGACAGGCACAAGTCACAGTTCTTTCGTTCCTCTCTCTGATTGACTGCTTTAGATGTGAACAACTGCACTTTGACCTTTAACCTCTCCCCTCTGTGTCGTTTCCTCTTTCAGAGCAGAAAAACATCACAGCTGAGTACGGACAGGACGTCACTTTGACATGTCGAGCTACAAATAAAAATCCCATCATAGTTTTAGAGTGGACCAGAGCTGACCTAGACAAAGAATATGTTCTTTTGTACCGGGATAAGCAATTTGATGCATCCAAGCAGAAGTCATCTTTTATGAACCGCGTGCAGCTGCAGGACAGACAGATGAAGGATGGAGACGTGTCTCTGATTCTGAAGAACGTGACGTCTGCTGACGCAGGAAGATACGAGTGTCGAGTCTTCAGGAGAGGAACAAACCGCAGGAAGAGAGCTCTGCTGAAGACTCACCCCATCAGCATCATCACCCTGAGTGTCTCTGATCCTCCAGGTGAGTGAGCAGAGTTCAGTGTGTCTGTGATCAGAGGTGAAGCTGCTTCCTGGTTGTTGATGTTTGTTTCTAAAGATGTTGTTGATGAGACTTTGTAGAAAGCAGCTGGTCTGAGTGATGTGATCAGAGTGCAGGAGATAATGTCTGACAGCAGTTTGAAGAGGAAATGGATTCTGTTCTGTTCTTCACTCATCACCTACCTGACAGCTGACACCTCACACCTGTTTCTACCTGCAGGTCAAAGAGGATCGGTTGGACTGATCGCTGCTGTGGCAGTCCTTGCTGTGGTTGCTGCTGCTGCTGGCTTTGTGATCTACAGAAAACGCTCCAGAAATCAGAGTCAGGCTTCATCTCAGCCTTCTTCAGTTGAATTTCTACCTGTTGAAACTGTTTAAAAGCTTTCTCCCACCTGTGAGTCTCCTGCTGCTGTTCCAAGTTGTCAGATCTGACATTCAGCATGTGGAAATATGATCCGGGTCCTGGTCTATGAAGCAAGTTTAACATACCCAGGGTTCTTTCCATTATCTGAATCAGTTTAGCCTAAAGCTGGCAATCAGGACGAGCGGTCACACAAGCTATCGGCTCACTGAGGTAACTCAGAGTTTCCCGATGTAGGAACAACCAAACAGAAACAGGTGACTTTGACAACATCTGGCCAACCACATAGAGTATCGTACCTGCAGCAGCTGATATTACAGAGAGAGTAAACTGTGAAAAAAAATGAGGAGGTTAAACTCAAAATGCAGAGTGAAAGTAACACACATGCTGCAGATAAATCAGGTGTGTGAGAGGAAAAGCAGTGCACAGTACATTTTGTGTTAGGAGTTTCTGGAGCTCCGGGAAGAAAAGCGGCTGGACTTCAAGTTTCTTGAAGATGCTTCACGTCTCATCTGAAAGTGTTCCTCAGGTCTAAAATCAGCTGCTGGAGAGTCCCGGGTATTTGAGCCCCAGGGAGAATCCCCACTGGGGTTCACATACCCGGGACTCTCCATGCTTTGGTTTGAGAACTGAAGACGCCCGTCGGATGAGACGTGAAACATCCTCAAGAAACATGAAGTCCAGCCGCTTTTTCCTGAGCTCCAGAGACTCCTGATGCTAACGTTCTGTGCATTCCTTTTCCTCTCATACTCCTGATTTATCTGCAGCAGCTGTGTGAACTTCACTCTGCATTTTGTGTTTAACATCCTCATGTTGTTTCTAATATTATAGGTGAATCTTCCTTAAGTCCAGTCACTTTTTTTTCACGCTCCAGAGACGTCTGCGACTGATAATCACACGTTTGCTGTTAGAAGTGGTTAATGAATGGGTGTTTTGAACGTTTTGGGTAAGAAGACTTAGAAAAGAGTCTGTTTACTGATAAAGTTTAAGCTTTGTGAAGGCAGAAAAAAATATCACAACTATTATCAGTAAAACTCAGAGAAGGTGATGGGTTATATGTGAGTATTTGTCTGGTCTGAGAGACGTAAAAAATTAATATGGCTGCAGAATTCAAATGTAGGCTGAGTCTACCTCTAATTGATGTAAAGTACAAATGGGTGTCCCAATTTATATGTTAATGCTGATGGAAAGCTGCATCTAAGGATGTGTATTACTTACTGATGCTCACTCGGGGAAACTAAGACTTCAGACGCCTCCTATTCACGCACAGAGGTCAGAGATCTTCGAGGAACAGTGACCTTATTAACCACAGACCTGATTGGTCAGTATGCACTAAATTCATATGTGTTGAACTAAAATTAACGTTGTACCACAGTTAGAACTGAACCACTTTCCTAGTTCACTGCAGGGAAACCCTGATGAGACAAAAACCTGCTTCATAGCAAAGAACTTTGGTCCTCACTTACTCTTTAACATTTGTAACTTCCTCATCAGACTCACTTCAAAACAAACTGCAGAGCTGAGGAAAGACTGAGATCATCAGTTTATGAATGTCAACTTTTTTTACTTCTTGTGAACAATGAGATATGTGTGTTAGTGGAAAATGAAAACAACGACAACAAAAACAACAACAAAAAAACAGCAACAGGAAGAAAAAAAAATACAAGTAAAAGATAAAAAAATCTAAATTAAAAATATTTTAAAAAGAATAATATTTGTTGATTATGGACGAGCCTGATCAATGCAATTCATCACTTTGGCTCCGGAAATGCAATTTTATTATGAATGTCATACTTGAAACAACAGCAGTTAAGGCCGAAATTGTTAAAAACAATTTTCCATTTCTTCACCTTTTGTATTCTGTTTTGATCACTATTAGTTATGCACACAAGCTACAGTATCCATGTATTTGCTGACTTCCAGCTTTTCCTATCAGTGATTTGCAGGTTAATATGTAGAAATCTGCTGAACTTGTAACAGATGCACCCAAACATGTTGTGTTATTTTATCCTTCACGCATTAGCAGTTAGCGCTGGCTTGCAGTTGTTCATAATCAAAAAAAGACCACAGTGTTTTACTCATAGCTACTTCAAAAGATTTTAAACATATCGACTGTGCTTATGAAGAAATTAAGCAGTAACAAATAAAAGAGTCTAAATGAAGGACAGGTGATCTGCTCAGGGTGAAGTCCCCCTCTCACACCTTTAGATCTGGATTTAGCCTCTGTTTATTTTTTTGATGCCTGATCATAGACGTTATGTTCGTTAGCAGTCTCTGTGGATGTTATCGTAATGGAGGAGATTAGCAAAAGTGCATCCTGATTTTTAACAAAACTATATCATTCATCTTCTTCCACTTATCCAACTCAGGGTTGCTGGGAGGGCAGGAGTCCATCCTGTCATTATGGTGAGGCAGGGTACACCTGTGCAGGCCAGCAGCCTGTCAGGGCTGACACACAGAGACTGACAACCATTCCCAGCTATGAGCAATTAAGAACCACCAATTAACACAAGTATGTCGTTGGACTGTGGGCGACACGGGGCAAACATGCAGACTGCACACAGAGAGGTCTCAGGCAGCGCTGACTATAAAACAAACAGAATCAAGTGTGTTTAAAATGGTTACAAATTTTGCAAAGCGTTTGAGCAGCTAATGCTAGCTCCAACTGCTGCAGCCTTTAAATTCAATTCAACTTTATTTCCACAGTCGCCTCAAAGCACTTTTATTGTGAGGTAAAAGGGTCCCTTTAACTGTTTATCACTGAACATCAATATAATCATCTTAATGTCCCATAACCTATTAATAACCTCTAAATAACTCATAATAATCTGGCAAAATAAAATCAAAGTGGTGTAAAATCATCTGTGTCTATTTTATTTGTGTGCTGTTTTTCAAATGATTTTTTATTTGTTCATCTTTGACTTCTTTTGTTCAGAAGTGACTGTGATAAAGTTGGAGGATCACGCAGGTCTGACCTCCCGGGAAACTGCTGATCCCAGACCTGAGCTCAGCTCCAGCAGCAGCAGAAACACAGACACAGCTTTTCTTTATGTGATGTTTCTCCTTTCAGCTCCTATCAGACGGTCATAAACCAGGTTTCAGATATCGACTATACAAAGTTCTTATTCACATCACGTGAGTTTCTTATCGTGTAAAAAACCGAAGATATCCCCGAATATTAACCTGCAACTGCAGCATGAGATAAAGAGAGAGACGCTGTAACCTGCTGATGTGGCTGTGAGCTGAGAACAAGATGGAGGGCTGTGGTTGGAAGTTTAGCACCACCTCCACCCGTGTGTTGTTCACTTTGAAAGAGGAAGTGGTTTTTATCATCATGAAACTTCGCAGAATTGTTTCTACTTTAAAACAAGTTCCTGATTCAGGTCTAAATAATGTGTGCGTCACAGCTCTGTAACTATGTAACTATGTAACTAGCTCTAACTATGAGTGATTATATCAAACGTGCTGTCAAATTACAGGAAAAGGAAGAAAGGTTTTTTTTTCCCCCTTTTCCTGTAATTAGGCTCAAGCTGGAGGTCGTGGTCTCCTCCACTCAGTAACTCATTAAAATGGTTTTAAATATGAGGCAGAACTGTGGGTTGGATTCTTTATCATTCATAATGTGCTGTGTGCATTTTGGCTCACAACTGACGCCACTGAGTGAGTCAGGGTGCTTCATTGCAGACGCAGATCCACCTCTGAGGTCAGACTCCAGGTGTGCCGTGATGTTCACACCTGGCCCACGTAACACCTGCTGTCACCTCGTGACTTTGGGCCCAGGCAACATTTCCAGAGCGGTCGGAGAGCCCCGAGGGCTCAGAGTGGGTCCGTCACAGCCGCATGTTCCTGCTGTGTGGGGCCGGATTGTGCTGTGAGTTCCTCTGTGACTCAGAAGGATGAAACAGAAATACTGCAGAAAGAAATTACTCATATTTCCCCCTGAAAACACAAAAGTAATCCCTCCCCTCTCTCTCACTGCAGAAGAATCCAAACTGAAGCGTGTTTGGGCCTGTCCCTGCCAGAGAGCCGAGACGACAAAATGGAGGAACACACACACACACACACACACACGCAATGTGGTGTTTGTGGTTCAGGCTTGCTTTGCTCCTCCTCCCACTGCACACACTGAATCAGGAAGCTGCTTTCTACACAAACAAAGGGCTCGTTTCTCAGACTTTTAGAGTAAAAATTTTTTTTTTTTAAATAGTTTAAGGTTAACTTTGTTCATTTAACTCAGCTCATAAAGCTGGCTCACAGCCACACAGTCTCACTGACACACAAACTTGGTATTTTTTGGAGGAGCTGCTGTGGGGCAGATTCGGAGAGCCTGACGTCTCTGACTGAGTCACATTAAAAGTCCCAGCGAGTCCTGTGACTCAGATCAGCCTCTGAGGTCTGACAGCAGCCGCAGAGAGTCAGAGTGCAGCTGAGAGCTTCTGCGTATGAGGCCCAAACAGGAAGGAGACGCAGACGATTACATGCAGATTACATGCAGATTACATGCAGAGCAGCTGATTGGCTCACAGAGACAGTGTTTGAATATGATTGGATGGGACAAAAACAGAAACAGTGTAACAAGGCACAAAAGCAGAAGTGTTGTCAACGGCAGGCTGGAGGCCCGGGCAGGCTGGAGGCCCGGGCATGCAGTTACTGATCACAGGTGTGCCCTGCTGAACCTGTTCAGACACATCGTTTCACATTTGCACACATCAAACTTTCAGGATCCCGAATAAGATCAGATGCTTCCTGCTGGGAGCTTCGTGTGATTCCTGCAAATGCTCCGTGTTGTTTGGGGAGTTTTTGTAAACAGTTTCCAAATTCTTTGCACAAACAAACGTGTCATTTGAAATATATAAATATATAAAAATAAACTGCTGGCTTGTGGGCTGCAGCTTAGTGGAGGCCGCTGTGGTGCTCCAGAGACTGTAGTTGCTTTGCAGAGGACACCTCAATGTGATCCTGATATTCAGCAGAATGCGAGTGCGTGTTGATACCTGAGATAAGACAGGACAAACTGGATTCAGGACTAGTGCATATACAATGTCACCTGTCCTCCGCCCTGTTTGTGTTTCGTTTCAGTGTCAGTGATTATGCAAACAATAGAGTCTGCAGGGTGAGCTGCGTCTCACACATCCTGAGAATTTCTCAGTTAGAAACTGAAACAAACAGAAAAAATGATCAGAATTGGTTGAATTATTTAAATAATAGAAAAACATGTTTCGGTGTCTTCTTTATCGCCTCTGTCAGCAGACACTCGAGCATCCTTCATGAAAGCAGAGCAGGAAGAAAATCTCACATGTTCATCTTTCTTCTGCTGAGCCAAAGACAGGAGGGAGGTTTCAGGCCACAGCCGCGGCCTGAAAGGGTTAAAGAGCATGCAGATTGTGACACGTCCCGCTCTGTTTAACGCCAGGAAATTCCTTCATATTATACTGGAAAATAAGAGGAAGCGAATTGTGTGCCCAACAAGGGGAAGCCTGCTGTTGCTGTCAAAGGAACTGAAGTCATATAAATACCGAAAGCAGCCACTCAGGGACTAAAAACTGAGCAGATGAGAGCATGATTTAGTCAAATCAGTGGATCTCTGATAAAGCAGGCCCTGTAACTCTGACTGATCTGAATCATGGCTGCAAACTGTTGTCACTGTGTTCACTCTGTTAAACTCAGAGAAAACACAACAACCGAGTTTCAATGACATCGTTTGGGATTCTGCTGGTTATTATAAGTTATTATGAGTTATTTAAAAGAGAGCAAGAGAAAAAAAAAGAGCGGTAAGTTCTGTTTTCCTCAAAACAAAAGTGAAGGAGAGGCCCCACCCCCGAGCAGTTTGTTTATCAGTGGAAAGTTTCCAGCCTTGATTCTGGGATCTTCCTCCTTTAAGACATCTGAATGACACAAGGAGCAATTTTCACGCCTCACATGGACGCGCATAAGCTCCACTGCAGGTTTTTTCTGGTAATTAAGCAGAAAAACGAGAATCGGTTAAAACAAATGAGCTCGACTCAGAAGAAGAGGCGGGGCTTTAGCGCCCTCTGGAGGTCAGAGGTCACATTTACACCCTGAGTAATTTATTACGGATTTATAGCATTTATCCTGATCTGTAATTTTATTTAAGAAAGAAGTGGGTGTGTACTCTTATGAAACACACAAAGCTTTACTAACATTGACACACACACACACCCAGTAAACATCCCTTTACATGACCGGGATCAACCTTTCGCTGAGGTGAATTCCTGTGTTCAGTGTTTCATATCATAACATGTTTGAACATCTTGTTTACATTTAAATCTCTCCTTGGACCGTCTCCCTCCTGTCGCCATGAATCCTGTCGTCAGTCCGACCTTCACTGATGTGTGAGAGCAGGAAACCAGCCCCGAGATCAGCTGAGGGAGTCGGAGCTGTGGCACTAAAATTTTATTTGTTCTTCACAGGTTACTGCATATAATCTGGATTTTATTTTTATTTTTTTGTATTTGTGTGATTGTTTATTACACTCAGTGTCTGCTGGCTCTTGGTGGAGCACAGAGCCGACGCAGCTCATTTTATTTCAATATTCAGTGATTTTTTTATTTTTATTTCTCTGACACTATCAACTCACCATTACAGTTTTTCTCCTTTTCTTTAAATAATCCCATTAAAGGTCAGAGGTCAGAGGTCTAGGCGAAAGTCTTCATGCTGCTGGTCTGACGGACTCTCCTGTGCTGCCACCTGCTGGTGACACCCTGCCAAAGCATCATGGCGGCACTCGCACACCAGTCACTGCAAGCATGTTAAAAACAAGTTATTTTAAAGCCTGAGACACAAACTGCTCTCAGTGCAGCTCAGTGATGAATTAAAAAAAAGGGTAAAATCAGTAAATAGCATCCACTAAACTGATAAATAAATAATAAATCAGTGCCTGACCCTCTGCTGAATGTGTCCCCCACAATAAAGCTCACAGATGTGTTTTTTCTTTTTTCTTGAAATACAGGTCTGTCCATGATCAATAACAGCTGTGCTATTTTATTTTATTTTTTACATTTTTGTATGCTTTCATGTATCTATCGTGACAAATTTGATGCCACATTTCTAACAGAGGAGGTGAAAATCACTGTGTTTCTCTTTATCACTTCTATGATAGGTGAGCACTGAGGAGAAACCTTTGAGTCTTTGAGAAGGAGCGGCCTTTAGCCAGTTTTATGTGTTTAACCTCAGCTATTTTTCTCATGCCACAGTTTGATCCTGACCTGCCTGACTCGTGAAGCACATTACTCCCTCTAGAGGGAAGATGCTGGAACTGCATCCTCCTCTTTACTGTGAAGTTAAATTGGACCCTGGAGAAGATCAGTGGGTATGAAAGTGGAGCAGCTGCACCTCTGCGTCTGCTGTTTGTCCTGATGGTGAATAAACTGCAGCTGGATCGCTCTGTGCAGAACCAGAGAAACTCGTGTCACTGATGCAGTCCTGATCTGCGAGGATATGAGGAAGCGGAATGAGCTGCTCACGTCTATCAAAACAGTTTAATATCTTTGTAACCTGTGAAAGAAAACCTCACTTTTAGGCTGAGTGTTGGTGGCTTCTGGGCCTCATCAACACTCAGCAGTTTGGAACTATATGTAGGAAAACTGATGATTTTTTAAAAGTCTTTTAGTGCAAAAATGAAGGTGAATGTGAAGGAGTCAGTATCACGCTGTCTGCAGTCACAGTGATCAGTGTTTACTGCTGTAAACGCTCAGTTTCATGCAGTTCTTTTATTGTTTCTGCTCTTTGACGTGGATGATCTGTTAGAGGGGATGCTCTTCAAAGCTGTTTGCATATGCAAAAGGGGAGGGGCTAAAACCGCATATTTCA
>VUQJ01045744.1:0-11077 GCA_015108635.1 Andinoacara biseriatus
CCAGCTCATCCGAGGGGAACACCAAGTCATTCCCAAGCCAGTCGAGAGATATAACCTCTCCAGCAAGTCCTGGGTCTCCTCCTGGTAGGATGTACCTGAAACACCTCACCAGGAGGCATGCAAGAGGGCCTGACTGCTGCCTTATCCACAAAGCATCAAATCACTATGGCCCCCCCTGTGGGCTCACCACCCACAGCACTATATAAAAGAACTAGTCCATTTACCATTTACCTGTGTTGAAGGTTCTGTCAGACAATTCCATAAAAAATCCTCCAGAAGCCACCAACAGCACAAACGCACCGGAGAGGAGCAGGTCAATGAGGCAAGGCCTAGCGGAGAGCTAGCAGCTTTCAGTCCAAGGAGCACACTCCTAACTTTAAGCCTTGCCGGTGTCCAAATGGATGCGGTTAAATAACATTACCCACTGTTAAAGGCTGTTAAAATGTTTATTTCTGTTGTAAAGTTGGGCTTGTTAACATGCGAGTCTATGCAGATTGTCTCACTTTTGGAACCTACCTGACATGGCCATTAGAGGGACTGTTTTTGGCTTCTATTTGTCAGCCCTGGAGTTTGCTGCTTTCTGCACTGCAGATCCTGGTTATAATTCCATGTGGGACTGCCACTAAGAGCAACCTCTTCCAATTACACAGTCATTTTGTTCCTACAGTATATGATGTAGAAATATTGATCAGTGTAACTTCAAGTAAACTACTAAAGGGAAGCTTGTACTCACAGTATGGGTTGTAGCAGTACACATCCCATTTTTCACTTTTGTTCAGCCTGTATCCATAGTCAATTATGCCGACCTTCCCAAAACCACAGTTGGAGCCGGGTTTCACAATGGGATAGCCAACACGTCCTTTGTCAAACCATCCAGCAGCACAGACATGAAAGCCTAAAAATGTGAAGAAGATATTGATTTTTTGCAACTTTCCCCCACAGAGCTGTTGACACAAATAAACAATTGTATGTTACAAAGCATGAAAAATCTTTCAACTCTACAAACAGAGCCAGAGAAAAGCTGGACAAAAATCTGTTGGGGACAAAGACTTGGTTGTTTTTCCTATTTGTGGAGACACAGAGGAATCTAAGTTAGAATTACAATCAGCAGATCCCAGCCAGAACAGGCCAGATAAAAAAGGACCTCCTACGTAGACTCCTGTGGGGAAAGTCAGCTCTGAAGGCTGACAGCGAGGCTGATTGTAATGCCAGAAACAGAGGCTGGGGTCCATCTCTGTGCTGTGGGAACAATGACATCACCTACCCAAGAAGCTGTTAACAGGTTTTTGCAATATGTAGGGAGTGTTTAAAAATTGCAGATTCACAAAACAGCTGGAAAGAAGTCACTGTTTCCTGCTGGCCAATGCCTTGTCAGCACATGCACCTCTTTTCCTACAAGTTATAAGCATTCCAGGGAGTTAAGATGTTACATCAGGACTCCCTCTTCTGATGTTTGATTAAAGAAGAGCCAGAGTGAGTCACTTTTGATGAATTATAGTGCACTCACTTTTCCTGGAGGAAAAGTGTGTTTGTGAGTGAACTGCTGCAGACCTATTTGACGAGCTGCCTCCAGTTGTTCATAAGTGGCCAGCGACCCTCCCTCATACTTGCAGACAGCCTTGGCCTCTTTGTACGTCAGCTCATATCTTCCTTTGCGTGATTCCCGGTGATAAACTCCAGCTGCTTGTTCTGTCAAAGACAGAGAACAGAAAATTAAGTCTAAACCTGGGGGTTCTCTGTATCCAGAGATAAAAGCTAAAGCCTGCCTGAGCTTCTGCGCTGACAATTTGTGTAGTGCAGTCATTTTGTCTCCAAGAAACCTGAGGCACATTTAAAAATACTCATTCTGCAAAACATCCCAGTGGTTACAGCAAACTCAGAGAGCATGTTTTTACTGAGAGGGTGGATGAGAAAGACTGAGTCTTTTTTTTTTTTTTTTTAATTTTGGAAGGTCACCAGCAATTTTACCCTATCAACAGGGAGTCTCCTGCTGATCCTGTCGTTTTACGCATGCTTAACTGCAAAACTTGACAAAAAGCATTCTAAATTAGTCAGCAGCTGATATTTACTTTTTTAACCTGTTTAATGAATGTAATGTTTTTAAAGTAATTCAACTCAATGCTGCAGCAGCCTTTTCAACTAGTCAGCTCAGGCTGGCTTATATCAGCACCACTCAGCACAGCACTACATCAGTATGTTTCCCTAACAACAGCAAGCCTTTAGAAAAAAGAGACAAAAAGTTCAAATAGACATTAAACCAAAGCTGAAAGTTGTATTAATTCTGTTCTTTAATGATGTGCTTGTATGGAGCACTGAAACTGCCAAAATCACAACGAAGTAATAAGTGAAACAAAAGAATTAATAATATTAATGTAAAAGAATTATAAAGACATACAGACATTAATTAATTTATAAAATGTGACATAACATAATTTGATCAGGTATTCATTTGCTGTACACTTTAATTCATTCCCCTGTATATTTACTCTCCCAGTGAATATGTGTGTGTGTGTGTGTATATACACACACACACACACACACACACACATATATATGTATATATATATATATATATATATATTACTGCTCACACCTGTAATTTTAATATTATTTCTTTATTAATGATGACTTTATTAATGTCATAAAAACTTGAAAATCATCATATTCCCAGACTATTAGAAATAGAAATGAACTTCCTTGTGATTTGGACATTTCTTGAAGTAATTTCTTCATGTTTATTGGTCCCCTGCAGCACTCCTGCCAGGCCATAAACATAAAATTTGGCACAAGGGAAGCTGCTGGACTACTCAATGAGCTATTAATCCTCCTCACAATGAGAATGTGAAAATAATGTTTGGCATGCATAAAGGAAAAACATTCTAATAAGCACAGGCAGCAGATCGCATGTGAGGAAACTGAAGGTTGAACTAGTTTTGA
Source organism: Andinoacara biseriatus (assembly GCA_015108635.1). Lineage (NCBI taxonomy): Eukaryota > Metazoa > Chordata > Actinopteri > Cichliformes > Cichlidae > Andinoacara > Andinoacara biseriatus. The sequence goes on from VUQJ01045744.1 coordinate 2,938, forward strand.
TAAATAACAAACAACTAACTTTTCAGCTAAATTTTTTTCAATCATTTGTATCTGAAGTGGGTTTCCAGCTTCTAACAAAGGCTCCCCGTGTTTCTAGCTGCCACAACAAGAAAAAACATCTTTTTTTCTTACCTAGCCAAATTGAATTATGAAAAATTCCATTTTTGAAGCCCCATGCCTGCACTTCTTCTAGCAGGAATCCAAGTATCCAAAGGACAGCCAAGACACGCATCCTGCAGCTCTCAGTGCACAGCTGCTCTCTCCAGATGTTTCCTATGCCCCTCTCCTGCTTCTGGCTTTATATACAAAACACTGACTGGTGCTGCCTCCCAAGAGAGGTGGGAGGTATCAAGTAGTCCGCTGTGAGACAATTAACTACAGCCACCGGTCACTTTTACTGTATCCAGTACAAGTGGGGATAAATGCTGGAGTTACTGCTGTTCTTATATTAACTATAACTGATAAAAACCATCTTATAAAAAAACAAAGCTAGTCATTTAAAAGAGTTTGTAAAGTTTAGATGTTCTGGAAATCTGTGTACCTGCAGAGGAATATGTAAAATGATAATTATATAACTTTACAAGTGTTAAAAATTAAGGGACTATTTAAACAAACTTATCTTTCATTTTTGATGTGATTTTGAATCCAGCCCTCAAAGAGTTGATTATTTTGTTCTAAACAGGTTAGAATAAATATGAAACAAAGGTTATATTAAACATGGATGTAGCCACTCTGACACTAACCATCAGTGTGTTTTGGCCACAACTGTGTTGGTTTTTAAAACCATTTTTGGATTCAATTAAATCATCAGCACCCATAATTTAACACTCGTGTAGAGTATAACACTTACCGTTTCACAATAGCAGAGAGCTCAATGTTTCTACAACATGGAATCCTGATAAGGATTTCATGTTTCTTGGAACATGGAACATCAGGATGCAGCTAGTTTCTGATCACCAGGTGATATCCCAGTTAAAAGTAAAAATTGCAAATAATAACAATAACAATAATAAAAAAATCAGATTTTTATTTTTTTTTAACCTGAAGATATTTTACGGTGAAATGACACAACAAGAAGTGAGCGGTTCACTTTTCAATTTTTCTCAACTTTAAGGTGCTTATTTGAAGAGATCACCTATGAGAGTGAAGGATCCCCTTAATCGAACTATGACAGGGTGGTAGAAACATTTACGGGTTACCTAGGCAACTGGAGCCTGTAATGTTTTGTGACCAACTGTGACCAACTGTCAGGTACAAAGTAATGAATGACTTACGATTCACTTCCTGGTTACACATACTGTAGGCAGCAGTGACTAAGTTTCAGAAATGCTGAGCAAAGCCACAGCTCCATCTCTCTCTGCTGCTATGAAATGTTAAAAGTACATTACTCATGTACTTCTGATACATTGTGTTTGCTGATAAACTCATTCACCAGTTTCAGGGTGTTTTAAAGGCTTTTAAGAGCTTTTATGAAGTTTAAAATGCTGGCGCTTATGTGACGGTGGCTCCATCTTTTATATACACTCTGGTTTCAACATAGGAAACAGATTCTCCACACTCCTGTCAACACAGTTTCTCAACAGCACAGGCCACAGAGGGGAGTTTAAAGAACCAGCATACAGCACCGTGTGGGGGGCTTTCCAGATGTTTGTCCTCTACAGCTTGAATAAATGGGTGAATGGGTCCTCATACATTTTTAACAGCCACATCAAGGACAGCCAAGAAGTTTTCAAAGCCTCTTCTCAGGATTTGTTTTTCTTTAACAACAATTATTTTGCTGTTTTTCTTAGAATAGAATTTCTTTGAATACTAAAAACTTGTCATGTTTTGATGTTTTTATAATGTGAAAATGAACTCCTCATGGTGAAGGTTCCACATAAGAACTATAACCCAAAGTTTTTGTTCAGAACCTTTTTTCACAGCACTGTAGAAGTTTTACAGCCTACAGCTTCATCAGAGCTCTTTCCATTTCCAAAGGTTCTGGTAAACTGTGACCTGCCCAACACCCAACAGCAGACAAGCTCAGGTAGTGACCAGCTGGCATATATGATGTAAAATTGAAAGACACGGTATTGCTCTGAGGAACAGCAGACCAAAAACCATCCATCCATCCATTTTCTTCCACTTATCCAGGGCCGGGTCACGGGGGCAGCAGCCCAAGCAGGGAAGCCCAGACCTCCCTCTACCCAGCCACCTCCACCAGCTCATCCGGAGGGACCCCAAGGCATTCCCAAGCCAGCCGAGAGATATATTCTCTCCAGCGTGTCCTGGGTCTGCCCCAGGGCCTCCTCCCTAGGACGTGCCTGGAACACCTCATCCAGGAGGCACCCAGGAGGCATCCAAGTCAGATGCCCGAGCCACCTTAACCGGCTCCCCTCGATGTGGAGGAGCAGCGGTTCTACTTTGAGCCCCTCGCGAATGGCCGCACTCCTCACCTTATCTTTAAGAGAGAGGCCAGCCCAAATGCTGCATTTAAAAAAGTGTACATAAAGTGCTTTTCTACTCTTCCTGAGCACTCAAAGAACTTACTTACAACATGCTTACTCAAAAGACTCCAAAGACGAAAATGGCTCTAGATTTTTCATCTTTTATTAGAAAAAGAATGTCAGACAATGATGCAATAACTCAATAAAATATATCAACATGTTAAAAACACCATCCATGAATCCTCTTATCCTGTTCAGGGTCATGGGGGGCCTGGAACCTATCCCAGCTGTCACAGGGCAAGAGGCAGGTCACCAGCCTGTTACAGGGCTAACACAGAGAGACAGACAACCATTCACTCTTACACCTATGAGTACCTGGAGAAAACCCATGCAAACTCCACACAGAAAGGCCCGGGCCAAGGTGGATTCAAACCCAGACCTTTTAGCTGTGAGGCAACAATGCTAACCACCACGCTGCCCATGCTAAGCACAGTCAATGGAAAACCACATTAAAATATTCATACACTGGTTTTTGGTGTACAGGAAGCATTCTAGATCAAATCCTACTAAACCATAAGATACCCCCACATGTAACATCACATCTCCTAATCTGAGAATCACACACATACACAATCACGCCGACAATGTCCGGGCAAAATCGTCTGAATTGTTTCCAGATCTGGGAGGAAATGAAGCGTAGCGTCTTAATTCTCCATGTGCCTCTCCCATTCAAGCCCACACATGGAAATTCCTTCTCAGACGCCGTAATTGTGTCATACTGTACATCACGGCCACATTTAACCACCAGATTCATCATCGTTTCCATGTGTTTTACAACTGCAACCGGGCAAAGCGGTTATGGAGTGAGTAGTTTGTATCATGATGAAATAACAATAAAAGTTCACTAAATTATTTAGACTACTGACATCATGTCTGTCATGTGAACAGAAATTAAAGGAAGGGCAGGATAATGTTGACAGAGCAGATTACACAGATGTTTTTCTTGAATTAAACATATATTTAAACCTTAAAGGTTTAAAGGTTTGATTTTTTTCATGAACACAACAGAAACTAAATCAAATAAATTTAGATTAGATTAAATACAACTGTTCACTTGGATAAATCTGTTTTAATTGAGCTGTAAACACAAGTTGCAAACAATTAACTCCATATAGTGTTTATTAATTTGAAAAATTAATAAAGTAGGGCAACTACTTTTTCACATAGGGCCAGGTAGGTTTGGTTAACGTTTTACTTTAATAAATGAAATCATCATTTAAAAACTTTTATATTTACTCATTACTCGTCTGAAACATCCAAGTGTGACAAATATGCAACAAACAAATCAAAAAAAATAATTAGGAAGGGGCAAAAAAATGTCACAGCACTGTGTGCACTGGCAAGACACGAAAGTGTGTGAGAGAGGTGAAGAACAGAGTGCGGGCAGGGTGGAGAAGGTGGAGATGAGTGTCAGGGTGATTTGTGACAGCAGGAGAGCAGCAAGAGTGAAAAGGAAGATTTACAAGATGGCAGTGAGACCATGCATGGTTCGGAGACTGTCGCGCTAACAAAAAGATTGAAGGCTGAGCTGACTTTCACTGGGAATGACCACAATGGATTAGAAATGAGTAAGAACTGCAGTAAATACACACTGCAGTAAATAAATGCATACAGTTACCCAGGATAAATACGGTTACCCAGAAGGCAGAGCCTTCAGCTTTCAGGCCCCTCTTCTGTGGAACCAGCTCCCAATTTGGATTCGGAGACAGACACCCTCTCTATTTTAGGCTTAAAACTTTCCTTTATCAAACTTGTAGTTAGGATTGGATCAGGTGACCCTGAACCTCCCCTATTTTATGCAGATGACTGCCCCTCCCTGACCCTGGTTCTGCTGGAGGTTTCTTCCTGTTAAAAGAGAGTTTTTCCTTCCCACTGTCACCAAGTGCTTGCTCATAGGTGGTCGTTTTGACTGTTGGGTTTTCTCTGTATTATTGTAGGGTCTTTATCCACAATACAAAGTGCTTTGAGGCAACTGTTGATTTGGTGCTATATAAATAAAATTGACCTTTACAGGGTGGCTGTAGCTCAGTAGGTAGAGCAGGTCACCTACTGATCGGAAGGTCGGTGGTTCGATTCCTGGTTACTCCAGGCTACGTGTCAATGTATCCTTGGGCAAGATACTTAACCCCAAATTGCTCTCCGACGCAAGCGTTGGAGTATGAATGTGTGTGAATGTTAGATTAAAAGCACTTAGCTTAATTACACTTGGAAGTGCTTGTATGAATGGGGGTGAATGGGGTAAACGTGGTGTATAAGCGCTTTGAGTGCTCAGTCAGAGTAGAAAAGTGCTATATAAGAACTAGTCCATTTACTGAACTTTATTGGTTACACCAACTGCTCATCAATCAGCCGGTCACATTTAGGCATGTTGACACAATCAAGATGTCCCAGTGAAGCTCAAACTGAGCATCAGAAAGAAAGTGGCATGGCTGTGGGTCTGAGAAACTGCTGATCTGCTGCTTACACAACCATCTCTATGGTTTACAGAGAATGAGAAAGAGAAAATATCCAGTGAGCGGCAGTTCTCTTGGTGAAAATGTCTTATTGATGTCAGAGGTCAGAGGAGAATGGCCAGACTACTTCGTGCTGATAGTAAGGCAACAGTAAATCAACCAACCACTTCTCACAACCAGGGTATGCAGAAGAGCATCTGTGAGCCCACAACACATCAATACTTGAAGCAGATGGAGTACAGCAGCAAAAGCAGGACATCAGGAGCCAATCCTGCCATCCAAGAACAAGAACAGCAATTAACATGGGCTCACCAAATTTGGACAGTGCTTCAATGGCCTCCACAGTCACCAGATCTCAGTCTAGTAGGGGATCCTACTGTGATGCCATCATGTCAATATGAAACAAAACCTCTGGAATGTTTCCAGCACCTTGTTGAATCTAAGTCACAAAGAATTAAGGCTCTGAATGCAAACGGGAGTCCAACTCGCTACTAGCAAGCTGTACCTAAAAAAATGGTCAATGAGTGCATTGGAAGTGGTACGGTTTTGTGTAATTAGCAGTAGCATGACATGTACTTGACAAAAATAGGTTTTCTATTTGTTTCAAATAACTAACTAACTAACACGTTTATATTTGCTTAGTTTATAGTTTGCCTATAGGTCTGGTAGGGGGGTGGAGGTGGATGATGCTACTAGCACCTTACTGAAGATGATGCTGTCACACCTGGAGGGTGCTAAGACCTTGGTGTGAATGTTATTCATTGACTTTTCATCTGCTTTTAATTGTATCCAGCCTCATATTTTAGCACAGAGATTGAAGACCCATCACATCAGTCCCACAATAATATGTTCGTTGCTGGACTTTTTAACCAATAGGCCACAATGTGTGAGGGTCAATGGTGTTTTATCAGATGCCCTTATATCGTCCACAGGATCCCCTCAAGGTTGTGTTTTATCACCTCTTTTATTTGTTTTCTGTACAAATGGTGGTCGGATCCAGCATGCAGGGCATCACATTCTGAAGTTTGCTGATGACTCTGTCGTCCTTTCTTTGGTGACCCATGGAGACTCTGACCATGGCCCGGTGGTTGATGATGTCATACAGTGGTGTAAGTCTTCCTTCCTTGATATTAATGTCAGGAAAACAAAGGAGATGATTATAAATTTTGGAAACTCCTGTAACCATCAACAACCATTTAGTTGAGGTGGTCAAGTCAAGTACCTTGGCACACTGATTGATGGTGAACTCACTGTTGAGCCACAGGTGTGTGCAAGAAAGCACATCAGAGACTATATTTTTATCGTAAGCTCTGAAATTTTAATATTAATCACACTCTTATGGGAATGTTTTATCTTTGTTTTATAGAATCTGTTTTAACTTTGTCTTTCAGGTGTCGCTACTGGCTTTTAAATTTGAGGAACAGAAATTGTCTCCAGGGAATTGTTCAACTTTGCAGCAAGATTGCCGGGTTTCCGTGAACAATCTGGGGGATGTGTATAAAGTCAGGATTTTGAGAAAAGCCCACTCTATCCTGGCTGATTCCAGCCACCCTCTTTGTAGCCACTTCAGGTTACTCACCTTAGGCCGCAGATATGTGGTGCCACTGTAGTTCGAACACGGCAGATTCACGTCCAGATCATCCACATCTCAGAGGCAGGTCTTCTCCTCAGTCTTTATGAATTCTCACATCTTTCATTGACCTTATGGCATTTTCCACTGACGTCAGAGAAATTATTAGGAAAAGACATAGGTCGTTTAGGATAACCTCAGTGACCTGGAGGCAAAATGTGGAGGTAGCTGTAGCTCAGGAGGTAGAGCAGGTCACCCACTGATTGGAAGGACGGTGGTTTGATTCCTGGCTTCTCCAGGCTGCATGCCAATGTATCCTTGGGCAAGTTGCTCTCTAAAGCACTTAGCTTAGTTACATATGGAAGTGCTTGTATGAATGGGTGTGAATGAGGAGTATAAGCGCTTTGAGTGCTCAGTCAGAGTAGAAAAGCGCTATATAAGAACTAGTCCATTCACCGTGATATAATATGGAGCTGATCCTTGAAGAGCTTTAAAAAGAAATAAAGTGTTTTTCTTTTGGCCATTTTAGACAGCAGACATGGGGAATGGATACAGGATAGAACTGGACCCAGGGCACTTCAGCCTGTCAGCATATGGAGCTCCTGCTCAGCTGAGCTATGACAGCACCACAGACAGACAGTTGGGCTGAACTGAGTGAAACCTTCATTGTCACAGAACCAATAGGTTCAAAAACTCTTTTGTTACCGTGGCAATAAGTGTATTAGACAACACGAGGTGATTTTTATTTTTATTCATTTATAATTAATTAATTTATTTTCTCATATATGTGTGATTGGGGTTGTGTTCTGTTGTATTTGCCCCCCTGGGGATAATAAAGATTTCTTTGACCCTTGACCCTTTGCTTTCTGCTGAAGTGTAGTTTCACTGCCACCACTGACTGTGTGTGGAAATGTGTTACTGATTTCAGAACTGCATAAAGAGTAGTGAGAATGACATTCGTGATGTGGCAAATGCACTAAAGTGATTGATAAAATCTATCATTAATATCATAATGATAATATGTCAGCATTGTGTTTTCAGCTCATTGCTGTGTCTTTAAATTTTGTCCACAAGGACCTGTGGAGTAACTGCTAATCAGAAATGATGTGAAACAATCTGCAAACATGTCACGTTTCTCAAGCAGTGTTAGGTTTATTTCTCACAATATCTCAGATGCTTATTTTACTGTTAACTACACATACATCAAATGCAACAGTTCTCCTTTGTTTCTGGTTTGTTCAGCCTCTGTTTGCAGCCTGTTCTAACTGATTACCATGACTTCACTTCTTGGCAGTGCTGTGTTTAAAACTGCACCTAGTGGTGGTGTTCCTCTCTCTGGTGGTCTATGACGTACTCCCTCTTATTCATGAATACTCATACACACATTAGTCCACAAAACAGGCAGTAGGTTGGACATAAGGGAAAGAAAGAAAAAAAATATAACATTAAATAAATTGGAAATTGTAGGAAAATATGAGGAAGGGAAACAAATTTCTGGAATGTTTGACTACATGTATAAACAGAAGAGTCTGGCACTGAGAAAGGTAAAGAGGAGAGTCTTTGGAGTGGTGGAAGTGATTAACTGGTAAAATGCATGAGGCAGAAAAGTGGAGGGAAGCAGAACAAGGGGG
>VUQJ01045746.1:0-12113 GCA_015108635.1 Andinoacara biseriatus
ATTAATATATATATATATATATATATATATATGATTTGATTTTTTTAATTTATTTATTTTTTGTGTGTGTGTGTCATTCCTCTGATGCATTCATGATTCGGATGTAAAGTTGTGTTTGTAGTACTTCAGAATGCAGCTAATGAGCAGAAACAGGAGTTAAAGTGAACCAGAACAATCCAGAACAGCATGCTGGCACCTTCACTTAATGAGCTTTTAAATCTGATAGGTAGGTTCATGCATATACTGTAACTTTCGAATGAGTCTTTTTCATGTCCTGCAGTCTGGCATTGCTTCCACTGACAGCAGGAATATACTTGCTCAGTAATAAGAAAATAATGTCCTCCCATGGCCCGCTTACACCCTGAATGCATCTTTTTTCAAACAACTTTTCAAGCATGATAACCAAGCACGCAAACAACAGTTTCTGTGCAGTCTGGTACACAATTTGTCTGCTAGCTAAGGGTACTGTGGCTGTATTTGTCAGGGAAGAAAAAAAAAGTTAATTTGTGACCATTTCACTCTCTGAGATGGATAGTGCAGCAGATCAAGGAAACAATCTTTCAAAAGTGGATACAAGAGCCAACATTTCCACATTCGTCCCCCTGGAGACGTTAATTTGAAAAATCACGGATCATATGACTCTTCTTCAACAGAAAATTATTCCTATGAGTGCCAACTACTCCAATCAGAGATGTTATCAGATGATAATAAAAGGTGATTTATAATTTTTTTTTTTTAAAAAGAACATAAAAATTACAAGAACATGTGATTAATGCTGCAGGAAATTGTTAATTTGGTCATTTAAAGCACAGAGCAGTAAAATAAACATGTTTGTTCAACTTAATTATTTTGTCAATGAGTGCGTTCTCATTGCTGGTGTTTTTCTAGGTGATGGCTGCACAGTAGAGCTCTGAAACCGGATCCATTTAAACATTAAGGCTTACTGTCCCACAGCCTAGAAACATAGAAACGTGGAAACCACTTTAGTTTTTCGCAGATCAAAGTGAAATTAATTGTATTGACTGAACAGGTATTCTTGGTGTACGTTCTATGTTCTGCAATTACAGCAGAGTAAAAGAGACTAGCAGCAGATTAGAAGCAAGTATAACAGCATTTTATACATTTTCTGCATCAGCAAACAAATACACGTACTTTCTCATGACAATACGATGCACAGTTTGTGCTTCACTCTCTGGCTTTGGTTAGTTTAACAATATAAATCATAATCATATACAATTATTGGAATAGACACTAGTTTTGCCTCTGTGGACATCACCAAAGGTTTCCTCCCTTCAGTTACTGCACTAGGCCTTTACTGCAGGCAGCTTCAGCTGCTGCTTGTTTGTGGGTCTCTCTGCATTTAGTTTTGTATTTAATAGCTGAAAAGCATGCTCTGTTGGGCTGAGATCAGGTGACTGACTCGACCATTGAAGAATATCCCATTTCATGACCTTGAGACACTCTTTGCTGCATGCTTTGGGTCATTATCTGTTTGCACTGTGAAGCTCTGTCTAATTGGTTTTGCAGCAGTTTTGGCTGAATGTGAGCAGAGACTACAGGTCTGTACCTTTCACAATTCATCCTGTTATTTCTATCAGCAGTCACATCAACAAATACTAGTAGCACGGTTCCACTGGCAGCCATACACAACGCTGCCTCCACCATGTTAGACTTATGATACGGTGTGCTTTGGCTCACCAGCTGTTCTGTATTTCTCCATACTTTTCTCTTCCCAGCATTCTGGTATGAGTTAACCTTGATTTAATCTGCCCAAAGATGCTTTTTTCATAACAGAACTGTGCTGGCTCTTTTAGATGTTTTCAAGCAAAGTGCAATCTCACCTTCCTGGTCTTAAGCGTAATCAGTAGTTTGCACCTTCTTCTAAACTCTGTATTTCCATTCATGATTGTAGACTTTGCCAGATATACAGCACACCGCCTCCTCGAGAGTGTTCTGTACTTGGTTAGATGTTTATCTTCTGTGCCGAGCTGCTCAGTGCATGCCTTCTTTTTAACAATGCACCAGATTGTTGATTGTTGAGTCTTTGTTGTGTCTCTGACAGGTTTATGTGGGTTACTGATCTTAATGATGGCCTGCCGCACTTGCACTAACATCTCTTTGGGCTTTAGATATTACGTCTGATTCATTTGTCACGAAATAAGAAGGGAGCAGACCTCAAGTGGCTATGAAACTGCTTCAGTTACTTGTCCCATTACTTTTGAACCTCTGAACCTGGAGGACTGTGTATAAAAATGGCTGTAATTCTTAAACAGCTGATGATAAATTTTTATAAAACTCTTTGAATTACAGCTGTAAATCTGCACTTCACTCACATACTCATTGTTTGATTAGGAATCCACTTTGGTGGTGTACAGAGGCAAGACTAAAAAAAAAAAATGTGTCTTTGTTCCAATAATTATGGATACGTGCTGTAAATAAAAGGGAAAAGCAGGCTGAGTTTAAACCAAAACTGCAAACATAACCTGCTCCTGAGAGTTTTAGTTTTTATTCTCTCAGCTGCAGCCTCAGTGCCGTTTAAGGGTTTGAGTGTAAATATTAAATATGAAAAAATGAAATTCAAAAATAGGCTTAGTTTACCTATCAATTTGATATGAGGTTCACAAGTACAGTGTACTATAGGTATCCTGTTTCAGGATTATACTGTATATTTAATGATCAAAAAAAGTAAAAAAAATTGTTTGCTGCCAATAAGAAAAAAAAAAATCAAGGAATAAAGATGCATTTATTTGTGTTTAAGGGAAACGCAAAGAGATTAGATGCTACTGAAAAACTTTAGACCCTCTTACTTGATTTATTGGTCAGTAGGTGGTGATTTCATACTCTCATGATCTGTAATCTGGAACTTAACCTGCTCTGGAGCAGGCTAAGTTACCATGGCGATGTACATACCCCAGTAAGAAGTGAACCACCTCCATAGTACAGAAAACCCAGGGTTAACTCTGAAGTTACCTGGATAAGATGAAATCCTGTTTCTTAATACAGGCCTCTAGTCTTTGGACAGTTCTAACCTGGAACCTTCTTGCTGTGAGGAGACTGGTGCACCTATTCTATAATCTATGTTCTACCCTCTCCTACACCATGGTAAATGAATTACTCTCACCTTGGACTCAAAGCAACTTTTGCACTGCAAGCTGCACAGAGACATTTTTAACACTCTTGCACACCTGCGAACCCAGACAGATGTATACTGCCCTGGGACACTTCGACATACAGATGCATACGGGAGCTGGAGATCAAACCACTGACCTTCTCAATAGTAGATAACACACTAAATCCTGAGCCACCATAAACAATAAGACTTTTGGGAGCCATTAATGGGTAACCAGTGCGGCCTGTAGGGATCCATACAGGAGATGAGACTGAAACAAATAGTATGACTTAGACTACTACATCCAAAAACCTCAGTAATTTCAACCTTCCAAAGTCAATTTCTAGATAGTTGAACAGCTATAATTTGACACTAAAATCATTCAGAAAGGCAAGTCTAGTTCAACTGAAAAACTAATATTTTCTTGGCTTTGTCGACAGCCATTTTGAAAATGGCCACCAAAATGGCTAACGGGGTTTATCAAAAAGTAATCATGAAAGAGTTTATGTGCCAATTTTGCTACTTTTGTCCACCTGTGAACAATTCCCCTGTAATCATACCTTATCAGCTGCACTGGGAGAAAGATGTAAGAAAGAGGACATGAGAGGAAGATGAAAGTTTTTTTTTGAGGTAAAGACTGCTCAGTAACTGTCATTTGATATACTAGAAACTGAGAGCGTATCTGTGTTGTCCTAATTAACTTTAGATATTTTTAATCAGACATTGGACCTGTACCTGATGTGCTGCTGAAGTTATCTGGATGTTTCACATTCTAAAATGTTTTTGAAACAAAAATAAATGGCAATAATTCCATGTTATTCAAAGTGTGTATTGTGCAGTAAATGCAGACCTTTGCAGTGTTCTGGTTCAGTTCAGAGTAATGAACTGTTGGACTGGTGTGGTGCAGACTGTGGTATCATCGGTCACTGCTAGGCTAGGTCCTGGGTGGACAACAAAGACATGGCTTTCGATTCTGAATTGAAATTTATGAGAGAATTTTAGACAAAGAAGCTGGTGGAAGCATAACTACAAGGGAGAAGCTTTTTAGAACCTTATCTGCGCTGAAAATCAGCAAACCTTTAGGCGCATTTGATCAGATTTGACTGAATATTTTTATACATTAAGTTTTTGTGTCCCGTTGACATTCAAAATGAAAGTGAATTTAAACAACGCTTCAAAATAATTGAAAATCTATGTGCTCAGGTGTGTTTCAATATGGCTGGTAAGTAACAGGACTTGCTTTTAAATTTAGAAGGAGTCATTAGTTTAGATTTATGCTAATCGTGTCCTTAACTTGCCAAATTGCCCCGCTAAACCTGAACTCACGGTTTCCCCCGCCTGCCAAATCCCACTCTAACCCGTGGCTATTGACAGCACATTTAAAGAGCGTCTGCTTCATTCGCTGATATAGAAGTGCTAAAAACAAGACTAGTGTAGTATTTCTGTTCAGTTTCAACTGTTCTGGCTAACAGGACACTACACCTTTGTAACATCTGAAGAGACCTTGAAAAAGCCTCCTCAGTAATGCACAAAGCACAAACCTGATACAGTGTAAACCGTCACACTTTCATCAGACACAGTACAGACACAAACTAAAAGTGTTTGATGGGTGCCGTTTTGTGCTGCCTGTACTCCCAAAATTTGCACTCTGAGAACCTCTGGCATCGATCTATAATTCAAATTCACAGACAACCACTTGTATAACTGCCTCTCCTAATGAAGCGCGCCTCTGCGTTTCCTGCATATTTTTAGATGGACCACTGTGTGTCGTGACATTGACTCAAGTTTACAAGTAATTTCAGTCCAATGTTTAAAAACATTTACAGAAACCATCTTATGGAGAATAAGAGCTTCTTATAAAGGAGAATTATTCGTGCGAAACAAGAACCACTGCAGGCACGAGGTTTTAGTGTTTATGGAGTCATAATGAACCCTCTGATAGCTGCACAATTAAACAGACAGTGAATTTGTCGTTACTCTCCACATTTAATGCCTCATGTAATTTTTTGTTTGCTGTTTCTCTGCTCGCGGAGTCCACGGCTCGTTAATTATTTCAGGGCGAATGTGTAAAATAAATGATGACCTCCTGGCCTGACGTCGGCTGCACCACAGTTCCTTGACATAATAAGCAGTTAGTCGCACCTCAACACTCTTTCATTTACTCTCCTTTTCTTCATTTTGACCTGAGGATGGGCTGACCTGTAGCACCTGGCAGAAAGCTGCTGACTGACAGCATAATTCATAGTTGTCTGTAATAATTGGTTTGGCTCTGGTCAGTATAAAGCAAAGAGGACAATGGGTAATGTTGGTGTGGTTGGAAACAAAAACCATGAACGTACTGGTCCAGACTGGCATCCCTGTTCAACTGTCTACGCAATTTTCCAAGATGTTTTCATAGGAAGCATCAAGGCATACTGCTGTCAACAAGCCAGATGCGTCACACTCCGCAGACATGTATATTATTATATTTAGTTTATTTGTTTCACAGCTTTATGCCCAGGCATTTTTTTGGCATGTCATTAAGGGAATCACATGAATCCACCTTACTCACAGTACAAAACACAGAGCAATCAAAGAGCTTAATCTTAATTTAGGTTGACTCCTGTAGTAGCATCGTCATTCTCACTTATGTCCTCTGCTGCTACCAAAATATTCACAACACCTCTTCATCTTCACTTACAGAATGCAAACTATATTTAAACTTGTTAATATGAAACACTGTAAAGTGAATTACTTATTCCAGGAGGTACCTGGTGTCCTGGGTGTATATTACTCATGCTTCTCATTTCTTTTCAATAAGAGCAGAAGGAGCAGATGCAAATGATCTGTTGGCCCGTGGTTCTTCGGCTTCTTTGTTCAATGTGCGGCGCCAGCCTATAAATAATCAGAATGAGTTATAATAATTTGCTCTGTGGATGCTAATATACATGGAAAGCAAAAACAATGCAGCCTAATGAATGAGGCATACAGTACAATAGCTATTTGACAGAAATTGAAATGTATCAGTGCACAGTGCTCATCTTTTTATTCCATGCATAAATTTACGACACTACTGTATACTTTTTTAGTATGTGTCATGCATCAAAATTATAGATTGTGCATATGGGCCATTCATAATTTATCATTTCTGGGCAGGGACACCACATCTGCCCTATTAGTTACAAGGTACAGAGTCTTTATGTATGCATGGGAAACTGGTTTAAATTATATAAAGCATGCTATGCATAGTTTTAAATAATTTAATCTAAGATGTGGTTAAGGTTTTCCATGGTAATAACTTATGTTAGAAACATTTCTCTTTTCTGTTTACCTAAATAATTTCTAAAATATGGTCCACCATTAACTTAAGATCACTTGGTACACAAACACTTTACACATATGTTTTGCCTTGTTCCATTAGCTTTGCTTGCTAACACTTTCCTGGGGAGTGTGCCAATGCTGACACCTAAACTACACCTTTGAGTTCTGGGTTTCCAGGGAGTTCCCATCGGTGTGACACTAATAAACTATCTGCTAACCTGAAGGTGAGAAAAAAAAAAGCACTATACACCTATAAATAAAGGAAAGTCATTTTTGCTGAGAAGTAATTATTTAAAGTATTTAATTAGATAAGAGTGAAAAAGTGAAAATAGAGCATTTAATTGACATTTTCAGGTAACGTGTGTTTGGGTTTTGAGGTTTACGGTAGTTATTTTTTTTGGTCTGTTACCTTTGACTTTGTGTTTAGTTTACTCATGCCGTCCCTTTCCTGATGTCTCCAGTGTTCTTTGATTTGGTCATTTCCTGTTTTATTTTTTCCAGTTGCTGTCCTTGTGTGTGTCAGTAGTTTCCCTCCACTGAGATTGTCTTCATTGCTTGCATCATTTCCTTGTTTGCTTTTTGTGTTCTTATAGTGCTGTGTTCCCCTTGGTTAGCTATCTGTGTTCACACCTGTCTGGCAGCTTGATTGCATACCTGTGTGTCTTGAAAGTTTTCCCAGTGCCATGTCAATCTGCAGTTCTGGTTTATACTCAAGTCTATGTTTAGAGTTCTTCAAGTTTGTTTTTTAATTTTTTTATTAATTGGAAAATACAAGATGCTGTGACTTTGAAAATAACATGCACACACCAAAAGCCTTACAAAGGGATATAAAAAGCATTCTTAGATTGTGTGCCCTGTTTGCATAGCACTAGAGTGCTTCCATTTGCTCGTCAATAAAACCTTTGCAAATAATCTTTTGAAGATAGATCATTCAACCCATAAAGCCACATTTGAGATAAAACTAGTGAAATAAAGTCCCACTTGTTGGTTTTCATATTTAGAAATAATTACTATGAAATGTAGCCAAAACAGATGGCATAGCATTTTGTAGGCTTTATTGATAGTTATTACACATAAACTACTGCCAGTTTTTGCAGACAATCATTAAGCTTCTTAATGTTTGGTGTAATTTCTACACCAGGTAGTTTTGCATTTTTCATGCTCTCTTTTACATGGAAACTGCCACCACTGTTTCCAAATCATCAGAATGAGTTATAATGTTCACAGTTGTGGATATTTGGTTTGACGTCATATTGTTATAAAATGAAACATAAAAGGGGTAGTGGCAGCTGTGTTTCAAGGTAAGAAGTGTTTCCAGATAAGAAGGCATAGCATTAAATATATACGTTTTACAGTTTATCTTGACACAAAAGATAATGTTTCAAACATATGCGGGAGAATACTTTTATCAATGTGTATGTTTATGATCATATTCAGCTGGAGCCAAAAACATGGAATCTCTATTACCTCCTTATTGTTAGTTTATATTACACCGATATTACCATTTTACTGTTTACTAACATTTTGGGTATAATATTAGTATAGTGTTAATAAATAGTCTCTGATACCTTTAAATGTGCATTCCCATTATTAGTCTTTGTTGCTGTCCCATTATTACCTTTACACAAATTCCATTTTAATATTGCTCAGATACACCATAATGTTGTAAATACTACTTTGCAAAAACACAAGTTATTCCATATTGGTAATTACATAGTATTTGCTTAATTATTACATGCTTATATAAATTATGTGCCCACTACCACCAAGTTGCTGTTTTTTTATTATTCATTTACTTTTTACAGTAACCCTTTTATCTGAAGGAAAGCATGAAAGAGAATTTTTTTAAGAACCCTGAATTAATTTAGTAACAGCTTGCTGAAGTATATTTTCCATAATAGCTGCACATGGCATCGACTATAGGCACATAAAACATCTGAAGATACAGGGAAAACTGCTTTACTGTTACACCGTTATCTCCACTTCACTGTGACAAGGGCTTATTTTTCCCAGCCCCAACTGTGGATGTGTATGTCTTTTGTTTCTCCCTAAATGATCCAGATTGTTAAGAGAAACTTTACACTGCTTGCACAAAATGATGTCACTTCCATTCTCCCCTAACCACCCCTGCTGTGCAGTTTTATAATATAAGAAGAAGAAAGAGAAGCCGAGCCGTCACACTATAATAAAAGTCCCATATGGGTACGGAGAGGGCAGATACCTCTGCTGCAAGATTGGTGTAATCAAGGCATTCATAAAATCACAATAGAGCAACAATAGAACCAGCCACGTGTAGCAGTAGATGTGAGAGAAGTTCAGCTCCTTAATTTTCTAGGACAAAGCAGCCATTTACGCCTTGTTCCACAGAGGGTGAATCTGACTTAAGCAATGAGACGTTACCTGAATTGAATTTTGGATATTGTAGTTCAAATTAAGTTATGCTGAGCTTAACTAATATAAAAAGACTGCTTCGCTGTTGCCCTTTTCTGTGTCTATTATGTAGAGCATATACTAAACTATAAAACATGAATATAACAATATGTCATTGCAAAAAATTCTTTTTTTCCCCCCTGAATTGTTATTGTAGGGAAGCAGTAGGCAGGAATGACTGGACTGTAGGTGTTTTTTTCAGAAGGCACTTTGAGGGGAGAAAACAGGAACAAGAATGTCAGGTTATGGTGACAGCTGGGGCTTTTGATCAGTGCATCTCAGTGTGGCATGTTGTGGCCAGTGGATGATGTGGGACTGGAATGACAGGAAAAGATCCATGCATACAGCAAGTAGAGGCTTTGTCACATCTGTGTTACTCACAGCCCTCCTGTCAGGCTGTACACTCGCCATACACTGGTGCAGGAATAGATTGTAAACAACATGTATAGTATTTATTCATATATTGTTAACCATGTGACAATAACATCTGTGAGCCCTTCAATAATGCCACGGTATAAAATGGAGCATAAAAGTCTTTCTGTTTCTGTTTTTATCCGTTTCTGCCGCACAGACTTTCCCCAGAGTCTGGAGGAAGCGCCATCATTGTCACAAACACATACTCGAGTGTTGATTGACAAGATGTGTCTGCATCTTCTCACCGGATAGCCAATCAAGACCAGCAAAAGTGGAGATGATGATGTGTGTTGTGGGTATATATCTTTTACTGAAACAGTATCTAGTTTAAAAGAACATCTGTTGGGGGGGATCCTTTCTTTTAAGAGAGGGGTAAAGTAATACTTTTTGGGGGCACATTTCATTTGATTTACTATTAAATGTGTTCACCAAATAGTTCGTTTCCTGTGTTAAGCAGTAAACTAAATAATATAAAAAATAAATCATACTGTATGACCAAGGTACAGGTCAAGGTAGCTTGTCTGAGTTTATACAAACTTACTCACCAACTAGGTCACTCCCGGTGAGTCTCAATAAACTCTAGTTTGTTCATCATGGCTGTTTATGTTCAGTCTCAGTTTGTTTTCAGCCAGCTGTGCTTACAGCACACCCTTACATGCCTCACTGGACACCGTCGTCAAAAGAAGCAGATTTGAAGCCAAGTCAGATGAGACAAGTGAGCAAATGAAAAGATGAAATCTCTGCAGGGAGGGAAGTGAGTGTGAGTATAAAGTTACTATAAAGAATACTTTCCACAGATCTTTAGTACTTTTCTACTGTGTGTGTGTGTGAGAGTTTCTGGATGTCTTCATATTCTATAGTAAAGCCAAGCCAAGACAGTCGACAAGTTTAAAAAAAAAAAAAAAATGGATCTGAAATAATAGCATTGCTTGCTGTGGAGCAAATGTTTTCACAAGCAGAGCCCTGATTTGTTTGTTTTTCATGGAGGTGAACAAAAATGCACAGACTTCTTCACACTGTGTGATTTCATACTGTCCCCCAAATAGGTGGGTTGTTGAAGTGCTGATTGTGTACTATGCAGTGGCACCAGCAGTTGATTAAGAGTCAGGATTTTGATACTGTAATAAATTTATGACCAAATTCAAACAGTGTAGCTTCTTTTACAAACATCTTATGGACTAAACTGCTTGAAATGAGTTAACGAGCCCACAGAATACAATGAAAAAATATCTACTTTACCTTAGATTCACATTTTCTTTTAAGCCCTTCTCACTGTTTTTTGAGGAGTTTTAGCTCTTTATCCCCGTTACAACCTTTAAAAGAGATATGAATGCAGTAGATAATATTTTTGTAGAATGCCTTTGAATGCAGACTGTTACCTTTTGCGAGCAGTGAAAGCCTTGAGTGATTGGTGATCATACAGGCGCATTTTCCAGCAAAGCTAATGGATTCAATGAACTATTATGCAATTCAACTAATTTAAACCAGAGAAGCTTTATTTGTGATCATTTGCTGTGGAAACTGCTGTTTTGAAGAAAGATGTAAAATGCACAAATTAGCCAGTTGATGCAGCTTTTTTATTTTTATCCTGGTTAGAGATGGGAAATTATATGTTTCTAGCTGCTGTTAATTCCAGCTTAAAGGTACAGTCAATCATCTGGGCGTTCTTGTGAAGTTAGAATTAATCCATTTAAAATACACAGGCGCAAACATCAGTTTGCAGAGGCCATCATGTTTTCCTGACATCTTGAATACAGTGGCCAAGATTAACATTACCACCTTTTATTCATGTGGCTAGAGACCAACCATGTATGAAGTATGTCTTAAAAGTTATTTTTAATTTAAAGATCACAAATAGCTCTTTCAAATCATATATGACCATTTAGCATTTGTGCATGTATATTTATCATCTCTTTCTCATTATGTCGTTATGTCCTCCTCTTCCACCACCGCTCTCTCCCCCCCCTCATGTCCATCTTATCCTCTCCCTCAGGAACTAAAGTCAGGGCTCTAATACCCGAAAATTTACATAAACATGTTTATTTATTCACGATGTTGTCGCTGTTACTTATTGTCAGCAGATTAGACATGTGACTTTCCAGAAAGCTGGCAATGAGCCAGCAAAACTGGTTATGAGCTAACATTATGCCAGCTAATGTTAGGCTTTAATCAGTGTTAATTTCATTGACAAAATATTTTCGTCATAGTTTTCGTCAATGACCCTTTTTCATTACGAAAATGAGACAATAACGAAATTTAGACTTCCTGAAAGGATAAAAACGATGACTAACGCAGACTAAATGAATTGACATCTCCTTTGATATCATGACAAACAAAACTATGTGTAAACCATATGACGATCTCGGCTTAAAAAACAACAAATCTTAAACATCTGGAAGCTAGTCAGCCAGATCTCCATGCAAAGGTAAGCATTTTAATGTCATGCAGGGTAAAGTGTTTTTCCCAGCTTAGTGTTTGTATTTAGAGAAAATGACCACACCGCGGTGGATTAGCCTTTCCTAATCCAAGTGCTGAACTCTGCCCTGTACCTTTCAGAGCTTGTCCTGCTGTAAAATGCTCGTATTATCTCAGTAAGGTGGTGTTAATGATCAGGTGTGTGGGAAGCAGGTGAAACACTAATATTAATAATATTTCGTGTAAGTGTGTATAATGACAAAATCAAAGGAACTGAAGATAAAGCAGTTACATTTTACACTCTATTTTAGTTGACTTAATCGACTGTAGATTTAGTCAACTAATTTCTTACTCTAATTAGTCGACTGAAACTAGACTAAAACTATAATTATTCAGATGACTAAATTATGACTAAAACTAAATCAAAATTTGCTGTCAAACACTG
>VUQJ01045749.1:0-11612 GCA_015108635.1 Andinoacara biseriatus
GGAACTGCTAAAAACCAAGAGTTGCGCTCTGGAGACTGGACTGTGTCTCTCCTGTTAGACTAGCATGGAAGCTACTACAGAACCAATTAACTTTGTTTAGACACCAAACTAGCTGGTAAGTGTTAGGAAAGAAGCCCATTTCTGGCAGACTGACCTGAGCAGAAACACAACAGATGCAGATTTATTTTAAAGGGGTAAAAATTAAAATATTTCCACAGGCCACCTCTGACTGTGTGACTAATTGTGTGTAAAATATGTGATGGTGTTGTCACCCCCACCCGCAGTAGAACTTCGTACACTGGTAACAATGATAATAGAGGAGAAGCTTTTTACTTCAAGTGCTGACTGCATCTAACCCATTACTCATTTGAACCCATTAGATGCTACCTCCATTTGGTGCGTGTGAAGAGGTTGTGGCCATTTTTAATTTTTTTTTTTCTACAAGATTAAAAGATTAAAAATGGAAAAAAAAAACAAAAAAACAAAAGTAAATGTTTGTTGTGGTTGGGCTGGCATTTATCATGAGATGTTAAGAGATCTTGCATAACCTTTGCTGTTCTTTCATATGGTGAAATTTAGTTTATACCAGTGGTTTTACTGGAAATGCTAATCTTAATTTAGACTAAACCGGTTTAACTGAAAGTGAAGTTAAAAACAAAAATCCGCTCTTAATGCGAGTTAAAAAAGTAACAATGATATATGGTTGGAAGTGCAACATTTTGAAAATTTCAGAGGAGGTGACTCATGCATTATTCCTCCAACTTACTTGCAATCAGTGTGAGATGTGTGAGTGTGTTCAGGAACAGCTAAATGTGAGTGAGAAAGGTACCGAGGCAGCAGATGGTAATTTTAGCAGAAACAAGTAGGGGCACAATTAGGCCCCCTATTGTATTTTTATTTCTTCAATGAGATGTGTTCCTCAACCAAAAAAAAAAAAAAAAAACTTTGTGGAGGAACATACCAGTTAGGAACAGATCTAAACTGTAAACAAGTGTTGGCATATCAACTAACAACATAAAAGAAGTTTAAACTTTAAATCTGCTTATGCAGATCTAGAATCTGTAGGCAAGAGGAAAAGTACTATTAACTCAATAACTATATCTATTTTAGTTGCAGTACCTTATAATTATAAGACACTACTTCTAAATTATGCTTCTTATTATGTCCCATAAAACATCTAATTATTCAAAACAGGGAAACCATCAGCTATTATGTTAAGACAACTTGTTTTTTTTTTATACTTGTTGCATTAGTGGACAGACAACAGGAAGTCTAAGCTTGGATATGAGTGGCTAAAAGGGTTGGCAGATGTTTGTCAAATGATCTTAGATCCTACCTGTAACTTCACAGAGCCATGTCTACATGCTGAAGTTCTATACTGTCACTAGGGTACACTATCAAACATACACCACACCAAAAGTGTTCACTCACCCATCCAAATCACTAAATTCAGGTGTTCCAATCACTTCCACAGCCACAGGTGTATAAACCAAGCACCTAGGCATGCAGACTGCTTCTACAAACATTAGTGAAAGAATGGGTCACTCTCAGGAGCTCAGTGAATTCCTGCACGGTAATAGGATGCCACCCGTGCAACAAGTCCAGTCATTAAATTTTCTCACTACTAAATATTCCACAGTCAGTTAGTGGGATTATAAGAAACTGGAAGTGATTAGGGATGACAGCAACTCAGCCACAAAATGGTAGGCCACGTAAAATCACAGAGTGGGGTCAGCGGATGCTGAGGTGCATTGTGTGAGGTCAGTCAATGCAGACCTCCAAACTTCATGTGGCCTTCAGATTAGCTCAAGAACAGTGCATAGAGTGCTTCATGGAATGGGTTTCCATGGGGGAGCAGCTGCATCCTAGCCCAAGCACAATGCAAAGCATCAGTTGCAGTGGTGGAAAGCACGCCGCGGAGAAGCGTAGAGCAGTTGGGATGAATCACGCTTCTCCGTCTGGCTATCCAATGGACGAGTCTCAGTTCATGCTCCCAACTTTGTGGGAACAGTTTGGGGATGGCCCCTTGTTGTTCCTACATGACTGTGAACCAGTGCACAAAGCAGGTCTATAAAGACATGGATGTGCACGTTTGGTGTGGATGAACTTGACTGGCCTGCACAGAGTCCTGAAGTCAACCCAAGAGAACATCTTTCGGATGAATTAGAGATTGTGAGCCAGGCTTTCTTGTCCAACATCAGTGTCTGACCTCACAAATGCGTTTCTGGAAGAATGGTCATAAATTCCCATAAACACTCCAAAACCTTGAGAAAAGCCTTCCCAGAAGAGTTAAAGCTGTTATAGCTGCAAAGGGTGGGCTGACATCATATTAAACCCTATGGATTAAGAATGGGATTCCACTCAAGTTCATATGCATGTGAAGGCAGATAAGTGAATTTTTGACAATATAGCGTATGTGAAAGTATCCATTGCAGCCACATTACGTGCTTATCATGACTGCTTTTTGATCAGATTATTTTTCACACTTCTTCCTCTTTGTAGTGAAGGCTGCTGTCCCTCCCTTTCCTATTTAAGACAACTTTTAAAGAAATCAATTTATGCATAGTGTCATATGTATCAAATTCAGACTACATGCTGATAGTTTTTTGGAGGACTGCATGCAAGTACATCTCTACAGCCACTGTGTAGGCTAAATTCTTACAATCCATCTCTCAGCATAGCCAAAGGCTTATTCAAACAGACACCAGCTACCAAGCTATAAATCCTGCATAAGTCATTTGACTAACCCCGGGTTCCCGGGATGAACGCAGACTGGCATTAAACAGGTGGTGTACAGCTACATGCTGCAGCCATTTGATGCTTTGCCATAACATATCCAACTCTCCGATGGATTTCCATGATGGAGGCAAACATGGCTGCTTGAAGATTTGTAACAAAACAAAAAACACAGCTGGCTCCCTTTCAAAATGAGCCAGTACCAAAATATTTAGCCAAACTGAATACAAAGGAATAGAATAACTTGCCACAAAGTGCCTGTGTGGATATGGCAGAATACTCAGTAGAGGGGAAAAAAAAATTCTTGGAGGAGTCATAAGTTTTGAAAAATGTTCATCTGGGGCCTCAGGTGCAGCAGCAAGCCAATGATAATGGGTTGTCTTTTTCTCTGTCAGTATAAAGACAACATTACTCAGCCAAGGAGAACCTACCAGCCATGTTGGCCACATCTGCGGTGCTGACGTTCTGAGCATTGGGACTCACTTTGAAGGTCACAGCCGGGCCCACCACCCTGTGAAAGACACACATACGCACATTCAGAAGCTTTACAAAAGGAATCTTCTGAATCTATTTCCCTCGGCGACTAGGTGTTGTTTTTCAGACACCCGCAGATAAGAAGTTTGGCTCATTAAAGCTCAGCCATACATGGCACTTGTGAGAGAGAGAGAGAGAGAGAGAGAGAGAGAGAGAGAGAGAGAGAGAGAGAGAAAAGCTTCAACCTGTGGCGATCCTTTAGGCTGCTGCAATCCCCATCACCACTGCAAGATAACCTCTTGAATCTCAATGTAATGCGCCCACCGGCATTTAAGCACGCAAGGAAATGAAGAAAGGAGAATCAGGATACTCTGATACGTGATTCTCAGAAGAGCAAGCACATTTCCAGCTGCCTGGTTTATAATACATTTACAATTTGATTCAATATATGGTGACTGCAATGCTCTTTGTCATGATAGATGTAAATTCAGGGGGGCAGGAACTGAGAGGTAAAAAGAAAGGCAAGAACATGAGCAGAAAAAGAAGAGCAAAAGACACATGTGTTGCTTTTTAGGGTGCTTTGGAAGGAGCTTTTTTACCCTGTTCATCCAACATTTATGCCAATAAAGCAGCTTGAATTGAAACACTGAGGGAGAGATTGAGAGAAGCTGGGTGGTCAGAGGCAAAGCGGAGTCTCCCAATGTGATTAACCTTTTGTTTTTCCTGCTGTAATTCAGACTAAAGGCCCAGCAGGAAGATATATTACGAAGTCCCCCTCCAGGACGTATTGTGCGCTGCAAAAGGAAGTAACTGCTGCTGTAACAACACTGTTATAAAATATGGTGACATCATTAATGGAGCAGGTCCTATCCTAATGCTGCTGGCAGAAAAAAAAATGTGTTCAAAGTGGTTTTACGTTGATGGATTTAAATTGTTTTCATTGCTCCTTTTGAGTGCATTTTGCAGACTGTGGGGTTGGCCTCTTCTATTATAATAATTAAACTAAAAGGATCAGCAAAATAATTAAGAGGAATGTGCAAAATAAAAGCAAATTCACCTTTTGTACAGAAGCCCACCACATATAATGTGTCTTGACTCCGTACTGCTTTGTACTTTGTGGTTCTGCACAAAATGTTCTACATGCATAGATCTGTTTAACCAATGCTCAAATACATATACAAAAAAATGAATGTAAAAATATAAGCATTGCCTCCAAAATATTACATTCTAATAAAATCGATAGCTAATGTTTATCTGATCAGTTCTCTAACCATCCATCAGTGCAGTAAAGCTTTGTAATCACACTAATTTAGTCACACTTGCTACGCCTCAAAGTATTTACTTTTCAAACCTTAGTAAAATTTGGATGACCAGCCTTCACTTAACATTACCAGCCATGAAGTTTTTAAAGCTGTTATTGTGTGATTTTAATTGGGTTTCTTTGGCCCAGAGGCCAGAATATCAAAGAAAAACATGAAAAGCTCAGATTCATATTCACCTGTTATTTTACATGCAGCAGTAATGTTACAATATTTTAACATTTAACCCTTTCATGCATGAATTATGACAACCTCAGCTGAGATTTTTTTTATTCCTCGTTTAGGCATAAAAACACAATGCAATTGAAAATTTGTTTATGCATTTATGTTTTTTAAGGAGTTACAAACATGTCCACCCAGCTGGACACCATGCATTCAACTTTTGAGCCAGAGAAATATGTATTTAACAAACCTCAGACCCATTGTCACTACTGCTAGGATTGATTAATCCTGATCCTGTTAATTACATTCAAATAGCAAATAATATAGCAAAAACTATGACTGGCCAATAGGTAGCAGTTTATGGGGTGATGCACAAGTATTCATTGTGTTGGCTAATATGCAACTATAACAACAAAACACATTCATATAGAAGAGAACAGGATTTGAATAGCTGTCCACTGTAGTGGCCAGTGCATGAACAGGTTAATGTGCAACAACAAACCAATTTGAGCCAAATTAATAACCCACACAGGGAAACTTGGTGAAACTAAGTGTTTAATAAAGAAGAAAATGTACTTTTACTTTTCCAGTACATACTGCCATGTCTGCACCACATTACACATCCATTAAACATTTCTGTGTTGGAGCTGTACTTCACTTAGTAGAAAAAGACACAAAACATTACAAAAAGAGCCGGTCTTGGCCGGTCTGTCTCAGGAACAACACAACGCAGCAGCTCATTTTTTCTGACCATTATTTCTCCTCCGAGGTATGAGGCCGATATATTTGTCACATCTATGAAGTGATTCATCAGCCGGCACAGGCGCACTCTCCGTGTGTGATGAAGAGGTAAAAATCACTCATGTTGAGTTGATCACATATCCATCTGTCGGCCTCTGCTACCCAGGGCAGCACCGGCACAAAGACACCACATCGACTTTGAACCTTGTAAATAACCTTGTCACTCACCGGGCAAAAAGAAGCTCACAGGAGGTGATTTTACATCTTCTATTGCTTCAATTTATCATGTTGAAAAACATGTTGGATGGTTTAAAATGTTAGAACAACATTTATTAGTGCAGCTTTGGACATTTTTCCTGATGATCACAATGGTAAAAGCTTTGTAGCTCACTCTGTGGAACAATATATTTTAATATAAACGTTAATCTAACAAACATCCAGCAGCAGCATCATGATAACTAATAGCCAAGGAGGAATGGGGTGGAGGGGGTGTCACTGCAGAGATCTCTGGTGTGCTAAACTGAAATCAGACATCTTCCCAACTGAAAAAATAAATAAATAAATAAATAAAAGAGTGACAGGGACCCTGACAATATGACTGACAAGTGAAGCAATCCCTGTCATATTGTAAGTGCTAAAATGTAATTTTAGTCTGTGACTGAAAGAACAACAACACCTGAATGCTCCTCTTTTCTTCATGGAAATCAAGGCTGAACCTTAAGAAAATAAAATGCAACAAAGTGTGCATAAAAATGCATAAGATTGGTAATTCTTTAAATAATTCACGGGAAACAAAACAAAAAGAATAAATAAGGAAACCATCATCATATCTTCAGTAACAAAACAGTGATCAAGAAAAATGCAGTGCAAATACAATTTTACTGACATAAGTATTATTCTCTGAGCTTCCAGTGTCGGGATACATTTAGACTCTGAAAGACTTTAATCCTCTCGATGTTTAAAATCATCATTTCAGCCATATCCAATTAAACAGTTTGACTGTAAAAGCTAGAAATAACCAATAACTGTATTCAAGAAACTCTGAAAAATTAAGTGCAATAAAAAATATTTTGACCTCAAAAGTTATAAAGAGAGAGAAGAAAGTGAAAGTATAAAGTATATTTCTGAGTATATTTCTAAGAATGCGAAGTCAGTGAACAAGTGTATGAAGTTTGATGGGTCTAGCTTGAACAGTACACATCTACGGTGTGAATTTGAACATCCTAGGTCAGATTACTCGAGCTACTGCATCCACAAGATTGTCAGAAAACTTGACCTCCGACCTTTACCTTGGAGCCAAGGTCTAGTAGTACAGTATAATAAACTAAAAGCAGATGTAGGCTATATTGTGCAATATTTTTACTACTTTAACAGAAAAGAAAAAAGTCAGAATAAAAATTATTACATACAGATTATAATACACAGTAAAATGTATATACATATTGTAGTTGAAGTGATAAAGATTATTAAAAAGATTGGGGAATGAATGTAGAACCCAAATGAAGCAGAAAGGACAGACAGAATGAGGCAGACTACAAATTAAAGTTTATACGGTGTGTCAGTTTTTTACCAAGAGCTCAAGGCGTAAATGAGATGGAGGTATTTCCTTTGAGTCTTAATGTTACTGAAGTCGTTCTAGAAACATGCTTTTTGAGTGTATTAAATATTATTTGACATTTTAACACAATTTTAGAGGGGAGCACATCCTTTTTTTTATTTTAATGTGTGCAGCACACTGCACAGTTCTTCAGAAAGGTATGTACAAAATATTTTGCTGTGTTCACACCTCTAGTCTCGGTTTGTATCCGGTCTGTCATCATCATCCTCACATCCAGACAGTTCAGGCCCACTCTCTCCTCCTAGTGGCAGCTCTTTGATATGGACTTTCAGCTCAGACACAGACATTACATCACCAGGGCCCTCGTGTTTCAATAAAATAAATAAAAAAACCCCTCTAGTCTACACTCAGTGATGGTTACACAAGAGCCATCATTATTCGGCAGCCAGCTACAGTCAAAGGCTCTAAGAAGCCACCCACATCAGCACTTCCCTCCCGCTCACCGCGTTGCCCTCAACCACTACCAGGCCAGCGCGGCAGCTAAAAACATTTCCAAGGCCGTTCTGCTGAAAGTGCTCACCGTCAGTATTATCTAATCAGTATTGAATTGTTCCAAATGAAATGTAAGGGTGTGAGTCACTCTCCAGGTTTGTTTTGTGTCCTGGCACACTGTGTAGGCTCACTTTTATGATTCATACGTGCTGGAAGTTTTGCTGCAGGCTCGTCGAACCGCTGCTGATCTCTGGCTGCGGCCCCGAGAGGAAACTGTTCGAAAATGGAAGTTTTGTTGTCTTTTCAGTGGCTGAGGTTTCACAGGTCGATAAAGTATCTCTGAACAAAGTAGTTTATTGTTTGAATATTAAAACAAACAAAAAATTCCAAAACAGATAGGCCACTAAAATATAAATAAAACAATGAAATGATTTGCAAACTTACTAAAACCCCTTTTTACTCACTAAACTGAGAAAATGGTGACTCATTTTTCATGTAATGGTAGCAACATGTCTCAGTTGTGACAGGGCCATCTTTGCCACTGGGTAGCGTCCCCTCTTCTTTTAACAATTGGGAACTGAGGAGTGGCCTTTGCTGAAAATGGCGTCATCTGGATGGAAGCTTATTTTGCTCTAAAACTTCTTTGAGCACTTACATCTTTCAGCACTGATGGTGCCTTTTCAGAAGTGCAAGGTATATATTTTATGGTTATATATTTTATGTATTTATATATTTTATGAATATAGTGTTCTTTCTTTTCTTTTCTTTCCTTTCCTTTTCTATTTTATCTTATTTATTTATTTATTTTTAATTCTTTATATTCTTCTCTGTACTAAGCTGCTGTAATGCACAAATTTCCCTGCTGTGGGATCATTAAAGTTTATCTTATCTTATCCTATCTGATCGGATCTGATCATCAGCATCCCGTACCATCAGAGATGAACGATTTTGAACGGAGTGCCAATTCTGATTCTGATTGTGGATGATACGGTGAACTGTGTTCACAGAATAAAGTGTTCCTGAGCCCACGCCGTGATTTCAGTGACAGAATCATGTCTCTTTTAATACAGTACAGCACTGCCTGAAGGCCTGAAGATTGTGGATGTCCAAATTGATCTGAATTTTTCGGGCTTTGTCCCTTGCGCACAGAGATTTCTCCAGATTCTGTGAATCTTTAGATGAAATGTACTGTAGGATGACACGGCATTGAAGAGCTTCTGAATTTTATATTAAGGAACATCATTCTGAAAGCGTTCAACAACTTGTAGACAGTATTTGGCAGATTGGTATACCTCTGCCCATTCTTACGTCTGAGAAACTCTAAGATGCTCTTTTTACACCCAATCATGTTGCTGACCTGTTGCCAGTTAAACTAATTGGTTAGAAAATGTTCCTTCAGCTCTATTTTTTTTAGTGCCACTTACTTTTCAGGTTGGCTTTTTGCTTTGAGATGTGTTGCTGCCATCAAATTCAAAATGAGCAAATATTTTTCATAAAATGGTAAAACGTCTCAGTTTAAACATCTGATGTTTTCTATGTTCTATTGTGAATCAAATTTGGGTTATTTGCCAATTATTGCATTGTTTATATTTACATTTTATACATCATGACAACATTTTTTGAATTGGGGTTGTACTAAGTACTGTACTTCAGTATTAATCTGCTGAGTTGTCTGCAGTGTCACTGCCTGATAAATGGATGAAGGGGGGGTTTGTGAAGTGGATAAAGACAAATGCATTCTGCTAAGACATCATACATTGTTTTAACTTAAAGTAAAGTTACAACTAAACATTTAAGACCAGCTTCTAGTAGAAAAGGCAATGGCAAGTTTTGTCCATGTTTTATTTAATTTTTTAAGATGGTTGCAAAATTTTAAAGAAGATTTTGAGAGCGAGCGATAAAGCAGCTGGCCATTTTAACAGGTTGTAAACTAGAATACCACTGAGTTGTTTGTACTGCTTTAAAAAAAAAACATTTTTCCCAGTTCTTTATTAGTTTAAAGAATCTGACCTGATGGGAACAGGTTCAGCTAAGCCAGTGCTACACAGTATGCTTGACAGGATATATAATCTTAGAGTTGCTGCTGATACAGATAAAAAACTTCCCAAGGCAAGGTAAGTTTTCTGAGCCGAGCTACAGAGCTTCACTCTGTCCTTCAAACTGATAAAGGCAAATCAGATAATCTATGAAGACCATAATACAGCATGTTCTCTCTATTAGACTGTTGTAACAAGACATTAAGGCAAATAAAATAAGGCTACAAGATTGTCACCTAGACTAACACTTTAAAGATATAAATACTACAGACAGACTGTATGATCGACAGTATTTATTTTGTCTCACATTTTTCAGCCATAAACAAAAATGTGAACTCTGTTAGTAAGGGGATATTATGTCAACTATTTCTAACAATTTTTGCAATCATGTAGTAGCAGGTCTTATTTTTTCTTGTTTTTGTTTCATTTCCTTCAGACTAGGATCAAATATCAAAATAACACAAAACACTATCAGGTATAAAGCATATAAGGCTATATTTTGGAGTAAAACAGCCATTGCCAACTCAGTTGTATTAAGGTGGTCCCATAAAAGGGCTCAGATATTTTAGTTTCAATGAAGAATCTGAACAAGTCAAAGCATTTTTATAGTCAAAAAATACCATACAGAATAAGATGAGATTTCTATCCTTAAATATATACAGTTTGATAGGACAAGAGGAAATGGCGACTTTAAACTGTTTGTAACCACCAGTTTTTGGTGTGGTTGAGGAGTATGGTGGTAAAAGCCAGAGGCAGGCTGGGAGAATTAGTGTTAGTCTAAGGCCTGTTTTTGAGCTTACTTATTCCATTTAAGGTGACTGCCGTTGCCACAGTGGCGACGAGCCGGGCAGCCTTGGAAAATAAGCGTGGCGCCTCTGACAAATTGTCGAGGCGGCTCCCCCTGCTGGGCTTTCATTGCGCTCACAACAAAAGAGAACCCTGGATTTCTCTCTCTCTCTTTTCTCTCTCCCCCTATAGCTATATGTCTCTCTATCGCTCTCGCTCGTTCTCTGCCTCCTATCCATCACTCTCCCCACTGTATAGCTCCCTTCTTTCATTCCCAGAATAGGAGAACAAAGACAAAAGGTGCATTAGAACAGGGGAACAGTACGGGCCACCCAGGGACTCAATGCAGCAGCCGAGCAGCACGGCAAGGTGCCAAGCAACAACAGGGGCCAGGCGGCAGGGGCGGAGACACAGTGTGTGTGTGTGTGTGTGTGTGTGTGTGTGTGTGTGCACGTGTGCGTGAGTGTGTGTGCACATGTGCGTGAAGGTGTGTGTGTGTGTGTGTGTGAGTGTGTGTGTGTGTAAATCGTGTGACCCCCAAGCCACCCAATCCCCACCTGTCACACACACACACACACACACACACACTCACAAAAAGAAGATTGTAGGCATGGATTCTTACTCTCTCTGCTTCACTTCACCTCAGTCTGAGTTCAATTCAATTTAGAAGTTGCTTTATCAACACTGAATGGAGTTACAGTGCACAACGCAAGTATAAAAATCAATGCTTCGCTAGTACTTTTATCAGTTTAATAGTCTCAAAATTTCATCTAGCCGCTGCAGAGACATATCACCACTTAGAAGACAAACACCAGCCAACATGAAATGAAAAATCAACACTTTATAACAACATAAATAAATAAATGAGCTGCACTAACTCAGAAGACCCCTATGAGAGTAACACCAAGGGAACAGTGCACCCTGCCCGGGATAGGGTTACCGGGGCCCCACCCTGGAGCCAGACCTGGGGAGGGAGCCCGAGGGAGAGCGTCTGGTGGCCGGGCATTAGCCCATGGTGCCCGGCCGGGCGCAGCCCGAAGAGGCTACATGGGCCCACCCTCCTGTAGGCCCACCACCCGCGGGAGGCGTCGTAGGGGTCGGGTGCGATGTGTGTCGGGCGGTGGCCAAGGGCAGAGGCCCTGGCGGACCGATCCCCAGCTATCAAGACTGGCTATAGGGACATGGAACGTCACCTCTCTGGTGGGGAAGGAGCCTGAGCTAGTGCGTGAGGTTGAGAGGTACCAGCTAGATATAGTTGGGCTCACCTCAACGCACGGCCTGGGTTCTGGAACCAGTCTCCTAGAGAGG